>VCAZ01000320.1:172500-187962 GCA_005784505.1 Bagarius yarrelli | reverse complement strand
TTTTTATTATTAGAGGATCAGATATTTATATATTAGAGAAACATTCTGCTTTAATCATTGTGTTAATAATTTATTATTATTAGAGTCTCGGATATTAATCTTTTTATTAAATCGATTTTAATAATTCATATTTTTTTAATTATCGCAGCGTGGGGATTATTGTGTGTGTGTGTGTGTGTGTGTGTCAGGCTTAGTTTCAAGCATTGCCACATCCTGTTTGTCATGCTTCACATTGATGTGTATCTCTAACACACGCTCGGCAGTTCAAAAGTTTGCACACCCTCTGCTAACATACGTTTCAGAGATATTTTGTAGACACAAAAGTGTGCAAATTTCTGAGTTTAAGAATTCTATTGTTTAAAAGATTCATTTAAAATGATTAGTAGCGCTTTTATTCCAAAATATGTGTGTGTGTGTAATTCCTCACCGGAGAGATAGAGGGCGAAAGAGATAAAGCGATGGTATTTGCTGAGAATTCTCAGCGGCTCCTCCCTCTGCACCAGTGTGAAGAAGTAATCAGTCACCGTCTCACCGTAGAAGAAGTAGTTTACACACAACAGGAAGTACCTGTCACACACACACACAAACACACAGGGTTACAGATACAGTGAGAAGCTGCTCATTTCTCAAACAACCTTGTCTGAATACACATCTTGTGGTGGTGCAAAAGACGTTCATCTGTTTCACAGGGTCAAATGCATCAGGCAAAGAAAACATCTAAGGAGATTGATGGAACTACTAACATTGTGTTATTACTAACCGTGAGGATACTGAGGTACCACCATAGCTGTAATGATCATGATCGGCGATCACTTAGAACTCACAGCTATGTTTAAAAGTAAAAGTAGAAGCATTTCCACATGTGCAGTGTGGAAGGGAAATCAGGGGATTGGAATTGAACAGCTGTGCAGCCTTACGAAAACCACAGTGAAGATCATCTTTTTCTAGGGAGCATAAAGATAAACTCTGGAGCAATGGAAGAAGGTCATGTGGTCTGAGAAGTCCAGTTTTACCCTGTTCCAGAGTGACACCAGGGTAAGAAGAGAGGTGGATGAAATTATGCCTCATGTCTACAGTACAAGCCTGTGGGGGCAATGCTGTGATCTGGGGTTACTGCAGTCGGTCAGGTTCATCAACATTATATGCCCTAAAAACGAGGTCAGCTGAATATACTGAATGCCCAGGTTATTCCATGCAGGGATTTTCTCCTCAGAGATGGCACACAAATATTTCAAGATGATCATTTCAGGATTCATCGGGTTAAATTGTAAACAAGAGTGATTCAGGGAGCATGTGACATCATTTTCACACATGGATTGGCCACCAGAGTCCAGACCTGAACCCCATTGAGAATCTTTGGGATGTGCTGGAGAAGACTTGGACAGTCCGACTCTCCCATCATCAATACAAGATGCGACATTGCAGAAATGATGCCACACCAAAGGCAGTACCGTGTAGCTGATTATGAAAAAGAGGCGGTCATGTTGGACAAGCATGTTGGACTGGATCTGTTTGTGCTTCTACAGCATGTCATAAACAACTGCTACAATTAACTTATTATTAATTATCACAGTTAAGTCCTTTTTAATCTTTGGTAACTATATCCTTCTAACATACAAAGAGAGAGAGAGCGAGAGAAAGACGGGTGTGTGAGTTAATAAAGGGATAAAGAGAGTGTGAATAAAAATAGGTGGGAGGTGTGAAGCATCTTACCAGCTGAGTGTCCTGAACCAGGGAAGGTCATAGGAGTGATACACACTGTAACCGATGGTGATGATCTCATGAAAACACTTAATCTGCACAACCAGCACCTGAGAACAAAGAGAGAGAGAGATAGCAAGAGAGAGACAGAGAGAGAGAGAGAGAGAGAGAGAGAGAGACCCCGCTGTTGAGTTTTATTATTTTTTATAGTTTTTATTCATTTATTGGAGCAATAAAACGAAATAATTTTCACCCATATTATATATATATATATATATATATATCAAATCTATCTATGTATATATAGATATATGGCTGCTTTCTTTCCGTCCTTTTGATGCGTCGTCTCTCGTGCAGGATCATGGGACAGTATGTGTTTTCACACATACCACTTGCCTCACACACTCGATTACACATACTATATAGTATAAAAGAATGTGATTTCAGATGAAGGCCAGGTAACTGATTTAAATGGCTAAACCTTTATGTGTGTGTGTGTGTGTGTGTGTGTGTGGCTGTTAGACAGAACTAATGCGGAGTAAAAGTAAGATGAAGAAACTCACGATCATCATCAGCACCATTGGGCCGAGATAAATGATGATGAAGAAGAAGGAGATCATGGCCAGGGTGAGGATTCCTCTCACCCACCAGTTCTTCCACCTAAGACACACACACACACACACATTTCAGCTATATCATATTCCAGGAAGTGCATCAAAACAGAAAATCAATCATGATGATGTCATGGTGTAACATTATCCTGTCAGCGTGTAAGCAATATCATTATCACTACTAATAACATTTACTCAAAGACAGGCGTTACCGTGACGACAGGCCAGAGAGGGCTTTGTTTAGCACCTCGGGGGTGTCGTCAGAGGGGGCGGGAACGTCAAGTACACCTGGATCGGGCTTGGCGTCAGTGTCTGATACACCACCATCTTTCTCCATCCTGTCCTCTGCCTCTGAACACTGATACAGAGAGAATGCGAAAAAGTAAAAACAGAGAGACAGAGGACAAGAAAGAAAGACAGGAAGTGGGAGACAATGAGAGAGATTAAGACAGGAGGTGAGGCAAAGAGAGCAAGTGAGAGAGAAAAAAAGAATGAGTGAGACAATGAGTGAGTCACCATAAGACAGAGAAAGAGAGTGAGATGAGGAGAAAAAGAAAAAAGGGAAACAAAATACACATGGCAAAAAAGGCAGGAAGTAAGAGATTGTGAGACGGGGAATATGAAACAGAGAGTGAGACAGGGAGACAAAGAGAAAATGGACATTTGGAAATTCCTCCTTTCTTTAAAAACTCTAATTTTACTGTCACACAGCAGCCTGTTGCCATTACATAACAAAACCACCAATCACTGTGAGCCTCCATGTCGCCATAGCAACAACAGAACATCAGCGATGACCAGCAGGATGGTGTTTCCGTAAGGTCTTACACGACTCTCTCTCGCTCTCTCTTTATGTCCTGATGCTAATGACTGGCTTTGTTCCAGCTGTCTCTGTCACGTCTCACCCACGCACCAGCCCACGGCAGCTGTGTGGAGGCTGCCAGGGTCGCCATGGAGACAAAGGACTTCCTGTCAGCCAGGATGTTGAGAGTTAAAAATAATCTCTCCCCCCTCAACTGCTTCAATAGAAAAAATAGCTGCTCTGGAAGCGAGGACACAAGGGGGAGAAAGACAGAGAGAGAGAGAGAGAGAGAGAGAGAGAGAGAGACAGCAAGAGAGAGAGAGAGAGAGACAGAGAGAGTGTGAGAGACGGGGGGGACAGAGAGAGAGAGAGAGAGACAGAGAGAGTGTGAGAGACGGGGGGACAGAGAGAGAGAGACAGAGAGAGGAGAGAGAGAGAGAGAGAGAGAGACAGAGAGAGATAGACGGAGAGAGAGAGAGAGGAGACGGGGACAGAGAGAGAGAGACAGCGAGAGAGAGAGAGAGACAGAGACAGAGAGAGTATGAGAGACGGGGGGACAGAGAGAGAGAGACAGAGAGAGAGAGAGACAGAGAGAGTGTGAGAGACGGGGGGGACAGAGAGACAGTGTTTTGTGTGTGTGTGGTTATAATGGGATGGTGATTCATTCCATGTTGATTTGACTGTAAATCTGTGTGAGTCTCTGATCTGTTCCAGTTCCTCTGTGTTTATTCCGTAGAAATATTAGATGACATCACTGATCTCTCGCTGTGTTTATGTTTATGGAGTTAAATCTGATACAGGAATCGGATTTTCTCCAACAATTTTGTATTTCCGGATTCAATTCGATCCCCAGGTGAAAAAAAGATCTAAAAATACATAAAGTCTGATTGGCTTCTTTGGGGGCGGAGCATGCTGCCTGAGTTTCTGATACAGATAAAAGAAGAACTCTCTCTCTCCTTCTGTCTGTCTCTCTCTGTCTATCTCTCTCTCACTCTGTATGTCTCTCTCTCGCTCGGTCTCTCTCTTGATCGGCGTCTATCTCGCTCGGCGTCTCTCTCTCGCTCGGTCTCTCTCTCCCTCCCACTCCTTTTCTATTAGCAGCTGTATTTACATGCAGTCTAATAATAAAAAGTGTAAACATGTAAACACTTAATCAGAATGAATTTGTCCGGGTGTTACAGGTGGTTTAAACCTTTACTAATCTGATCTAGAGGACATGTAAACGCTTCAACAGATTAAAAATAAAACTGTTCTGCACATGTGCAGACGCAAACAAAGCGAGTTATAGCGCACAACTGGTCAAAAGATCTAATCCGACTGTGTTCCACGTTCATGTAAACACTGCGCTCGAATTCATCAATCAGAGTAACTTTATTCCAATTAAAATAAAAAGTCTCGGTGTAAACGAGAGCCAGTGTTCTATCAACTTTTGTCCCTCAACAACAGAATAAAAACACGGATATAAAAAACAGCTTAACGTTTCACACCTTTTACACGTCACTGATTCTTTTTATGGTCAGAAGTTTAATAATTATTGTAAAAAACATTTTTCGGCTGCAATTTCGTGGCGCTAATGTGGGTCGCTAGCACCTTTATACACTTCTGACACGCAAGTGCAGCTTTCCAGCTCATGTGTTCTGCCCTACACGGAACCCGATCACTCGGGAGTTTTTTCTGTAAATCATCTGAGAATTAACATCAGTGTTTGAATCCCACACATGTTGTTCTGCTTAGAAATCCCAGCCGGACGGATTTTGTAGGTCAGAAAAGAGGACACGTCTGAGGACACGTCTGAGGACCCTAATTTAACCACATACCGCAAAGGCTCGGAACGTTGATTAATCTAGTTCCTGGTGGAAGCGTAGCAGCTAATTTAATAAGCAAACAGTGGGATGACACCACTAACTAGTCAATTTATATATATAATTTTATATATATATATTAATAGATTTATTATACACCCAGTAATAACTAGGAGGATAAACGACTAAAGCATCACTACTGTCATAAGTTATTATTCGTATTTATCCTGGAACACAGGAGATTGGTAAAAACGATCTCATATATCGTCTGTTCTGTCAGGCGCATAAAGGAAACTGCGACTGAGGATAAAAACAGGCTGCTAAAGGATGATTAAGAGAGAAAAAACCTCGGTGCTTTCAGATAGGCTGAAATGCAGCAGAGGAAACGTTATTTATAGGATGTTATTTTTGGCAGTGTGTGGAAATGTGGAAAAGGAGACCGCAGAGAAACACACACACATTTCATTATAATAATAACAATAATAATAATAACAATAATAATAATAATAATAATAATAAGAGTTTTTCTATTAGAAACCTTTTGTCAAATTAATTTGGAAGCGGATTAATTAAAGATGAATCTAATGATAATGCAGGACTGCGTAACGTGTCCACGAGTGAATAAAAAACACAACTTCAGGAGGATTGATAAGTCATTCACTACCGGTCGTGACCGTAACAACTCTTTAACCCTGAGTTACTTTAAGCTCTTGTTTACGCTTTAGTGAATATATAAACACTGCGGGAGCGCCTGCCGTACCGTGAGCTCCTGCTATGGAATAAATACAATAATACGAAAAACAACAACAATAATAATAATAATAATAATAACACACTGCTGGAGAGTCGACGCAACAAACTTATACAACTCCTGTCTGGGGTTCGAATTCCAGAAGAGTTCCAGCAGGCGTTAAACCACATCCATGCGTCTCACCCCAAATGCAAAGCAGAGGTCTGCGTGTGTGATGATGATGTCACACCCCGAGACCCCAGTTACTGCGCTCACCTTTTCAACTGGGTTCCCTGCGGCCTGCATCAGAAACAAAAAACCCAGCGTTTAACCTCCTGTTCGGTGGCAGACGTCTGTCTGTCTGTCGGTCGGTCTGTCTCTCTCTCTCTCTCTCTCTCTCTAACTTTCTCTCTGTCTGTCTCATGACGCTGCTGTGAGACATGTGACACAAGTTGATTCAGCGCTGGAGAGTAATTTTATTTCCTACACTAATGAATAAATGAGCTGCGACCAGGGGAATTCAACATGATGGACAACACACTCTCCCTCTCCCTCTGTCTGTCTCTCTCTCTCTCTCTCTCCCTCTCTCCTTCTGTCTGTCTCTCTCTCTCTCGCTCCGTCTCTCCTTCTGTCTGTCTCTCTCTCTCTCTCTCCTTCTGTCTGTCTCTCGCTCCGTCTCTCCTTCTGTCTGTCTTGTCTTCTCTCTCTCTCTCTCTCTCTCCTTCTCTTCTCTCTCTCTCCTCTCTGTCTGTCTCTCTCCTCTCTTCCGCTGTAATTTTATTTCCTCACTAATGAATAATCTCCTTCTTTTTTAAAATGATCGAAAACTCCTCTCCCCTCCTTCTGTCCTGGCTCTCTTCCTCTCCTTCTGTCTTTCTCTCCCTCTCCTCCTCCTTCTGGCTGTCTCTCTCGTCTCTCGTCTCTCCTCTGTCTTCTCCCTCCTCCTCCCTCCTCCTCTCCTTCTTTCTGTTCTCTCTCCGCTCTCTCTCTCATCCTTTGCTCTCTCTCCTCTCCTTCTGTCTCTCGTCTTCTCTCTCTCCTTCTGTTTATTCTGTCTCTCTCTCTCTCTACCGTATCCCTCTCATGTCTCTCTCTCCCCTCCTTCTGTCCTTCTGTCTCGCCTCTCTCTCTCTTTCTGTCTTGTCTCTC
The DNA here is from genome assembly GCA_005784505.1 of Bagarius yarrelli. NCBI lineage: Eukaryota > Metazoa > Chordata > Actinopteri > Siluriformes > Sisoridae > Bagarius > Bagarius yarrelli. The sequence continues at coordinate 181,170 of VCAZ01000320.1, read as the reverse complement.
TCTCCTCTCTGTCGTCTTCTTCTCTCTTCTCCCTTCTGTCTGTCCCTCTCCTTCTCCTATCTATCTCCTTATGTCCCCTCTCTCTCATTCCCCTTCTGTCTGTCTCCTCTCCTCTCACCTTCTGTCTGTCTTCTCTCTCTCCTTTGTTGTCTTCTCTTCTCTCTTCCTTTGTCCTTTCCCCCTCTCTCCCCCCTGTCTCTCTCTATTCCTCTCCCTTCTGTTCTGGTCTCTCTCTCTCTCTCTCTCTTTGCCTTCTCTGTCCCCCCTCTTTCTTCTCTCCTTCTCTCTCTCCCTTCATTCTGTCTGTCTCCTGTTCTCCTCTTCTCCCCCCTTCTCTCTGTCTCTCCCCTTCCTGTCTAGTATCTCTCTCATTCTCGTCTTCTATCTCATCCTCCTTCTGTTCTGTTGTCTTCTCCTCTCTCTCTTCCTTTTCTCTTGTCCTGTCTCTGTCCTCTCTCTCCTCTTCTTCTTCTCCCTCCTCCGTCCTCTTGCTCTCTCTCTCTTCTTATCCTCTCTTCTCTCTTCTTCTTTGTCTTCTGGGACTCGTCCTCCGGTCCTCTTTCTCTTTTTTTTTAAAACCTTTAACCATTTACGTCTTATTCAAAACAGCTGAAGGACAAAGGATTTGAACCCAAAACTATGAAATCACTATTTACACTGATAAATCACAATAAAACCTAATAATAATCATAATAAAGAAAACAGAGATAAATTAAACGAAATTAAATCTAAAACAGATTATTTAACTAGATCAAACCAATTCAAAAACAGAACCATATACAATTGAGATGAGGACAATAATAATAATAATAACAAAAAGGACTAATAATAATAACAAATCACATTTTAAAAACTAATAATAATACTAATAAAAAGTGATAATAAAACTAATAATAATAATAAAATATATAAATAATAATAATAATAATAGCAATGTAAAATATAAAATAATAATACACTAAAATAAAAAATAAACCAATAATAAAAATAAGTGATAATAAGTAACAAATAAAAACGTGATTAAAATCAAAACCTTCTCAATAAAAAGGTAATACTAACAATAAATAATAACAATAATTAAAAAAATTAATAACAAATAATAATAAAAAATGAATATAATTAATAAATAATAAAATAAAAAGTGAGAATAAATATAATAATAAAAAGCATAATTACTAATAATAGCAATAATAAAATAAATAACCAATAATAATAATAATAATAATAATAATAATAAAAAATGAAAATCCAATAAGAACAATAATAACAATAATAATAATAAAAAGGCCATAATAGAATAGAATAAAAACAATTACTAGCAATAAAATTTAATAATAATAATTAATAATAATAATAATAAAAAATAATATCATAATAAAAGGTAAAATAATAAGCAAATAATACTAATAATAGTAATAAAATACAAATAATGGCAAATAACATATAAAAAAATCATAATAATAATAAAGAAATAATAATAATAAAATAATTAATAATAATAAGCAATAATAATCAATAATAATTAATAAAAAATAAACAATAGTACATAAAACAATAAGTTTTAAATAATAGCACATAATAATAATAAAATATAATAAAATAATAATACAATAATCAAAAAAACAAAATAATAGATAAAAGCAAAAAATAATAATAATAAAATAATAATAAATAATAATAATAAAAACACTAAAATTTAATAAAAAATAATAATAATAATAATAATATAAATAAATAATAAAGTAATAAAGCAATAATAATAATACAATAATATAATAAAATATAATATAATCAAAATAAAAAATACCAATAAGAACAATAAACAACAAATATAATAATATAATAAGTAAGTATTTGGGGTAATAAAAACAATAATGAATCTGATCACCGACTCTTATCGTCACTCTGACAAAATTCAACACCACAACCGGTAAAAACTCGTTCCGAACCCGGAAGTCCCTCCGGAGTTCATAACTGATTAATTACAGTCAGAAAAAATAAACACGTGACCCGTTTACAGGAAGTCAAACACAAAAAAAAATTAACCCCTCAGTGTAAATTAATACACACACACACACAATAGTAAACACGCCCTTTTCTACTGTAATCACTTTGTAATGTAATGTAATAAATGTTTAATGTAATAAATCCAAACCGCTTATAACTGAAACCTCGCGATATTTTGTGTATCGTAAAGAAAATAAATCCCAGTTATCGCGATATGATCATTTCCACTCATCACCCTGCTTTGCGTTTGAGTTTAAAGCACAAACACCGGTTTAAAATCTCGTGCACAGTTTAAAATAAACTAATACATTATTAATATTTTATAAAATAAAGGTCTTTAGAAATAAACGTGCAGAGAAACACTGAGATAAACAAACTGACTGTAAATTAAAAGTCAATGAGCTGAGCGTTACCATGTTATTAGCGCGCTAACTAGCGTCATTACTAAACCAGCACAAACATCTACAGGTTATAAAATAAATTAGCGCGTGTTCAGTATTTATTCTAATTCTAAAAACGACCGGAAGGTGTTTTTTTTAATAAACGGAGCTGCTTTGCTAACGCTAGCCAGTTTTTGACATTCGGGTTACCTGGGTGACGGAGCTAGCGCAGTTAGCAGCGTTAGCCGTTTAGCCTCTCCACTCTCTCATTCAAATCTCTCCGTTATGTAAAATAAAACGTTTAGGGATGCTGTGATTTTTTTACCTTATCCTCAGACTGCTGCTGCTGCAGGTCGTGTTCAGGAGCAGCACCGCGGTGCCGCAGCTCCGTCATTTTCTCCACCGAGTTTCAGGGAAAAAAATGAAAACAAACAGACGGTTTCGATGTTAATGTTCAGAGGACTGAGTGTTTCTGCCACAGTGAGTGAAGTGCAGCTGGATTTCATAGTGCGCCCTCTAGTGGTCAAAGTGTGGATAAAGGTTTAAAGCGCCTAGTGGTCATAAAGTGTAGATAAATAAAATGCTTAAAGCGCCTCTAGTGTTCCTAAAGTGTAGATATAAATAAAATGTTTAAAGCGCCCTCTAGTGGTCATAAATTGTGGATAAATAAAATGTTTAAAGCGCCGTCTAGTGGTCATAAAGTGTAGATAAAATGTTTAAAGCGCCCTCTAGTGGTCATAAAGTGTAGTAAATAAAAAGCTTAAAGCGCCTCTAGTGTTCCTAAAGTGTAGATATAAATAAAATGTTTAAAGGTCAGTGGAATAAAAATGTTTAAAGCTCCGTCTAGTGTGTAGTAAAATAAAATGTTAAAGTCATAGAAGTGGTGAGCGCGCCCTCTATTGTGGTCATAAATTGTGGATAAATAAAATGTTTAAAGCGCCGTCTAGTGGTCATAAAGTGTAGCTGAATAAAATGTTTAAAGCGCCCTCTAATGGTCATAAATTGTGGATAAATAAAATGTTTAAAGCGCCGTCTAGTGGTCATAAAGTGTAGCTGAATAAAATGTTTAAAGCGTTCATTCTGCTCGACTGCAGTGGGTTTCTGCGCTCTGCTGCATCCACTGCTGACTTTCACAAAACTTTGTTACCCAAAAACTTGAAACTTTCTCTCTGGGATGATCGGTGATGTGTGTGTGTGTGTGTGTGTGTGTGTGTGTGTGTGTGTGTGTGTGTCTCCACCCACCATTGTGCAGCTTGTGCTGTATCAAGCTGTGTGTTGGCTTGTAGGACATCTGCAATGCAGATATCTACAGTATGCATAACAGAAAGTGTGTGTTTGAGTTTGTTTGCATGTGTGTGGGGTTTAAAACATTTTCAACAAACTATGCAAGTCTTTATTTCTATTTGAACAATTAACAAAAAGTAAAAGCCGAACAAGATTCGTATGAATTACATCCAATTCTGAGTCTGTTTGAATCAGTCAGAAATAAAATCTAACTCTGACTAATCAAATGGTCTGTCACTGAATCCGAATCCGAGTCTATGTGCCGAGTCTGTATAAGAGTCCGGTTTACTCTAGTTTGGCCCATTTGTGCTTAAAAGGTTAAAATGGTTGGAACATGATGCTGCAACTGCAGTTAACAACCATGTTTTCTCATTATTTCACACTATCATGCAATTCTCTCTCTCTCTCTCTTTCTCTCTCTCTCACACACACACACACACACACACACTTTATAGCCTATGAAATTGGCCAGCAGTGACTCAGCAGAATGAAACGTTTCGAGTTGGAATGAGTGTGTAAAGTGCAGTGTAGAGTTGAGGATTGTTTAGGAGATGGTTTTTGGTTTGGCTTTTTGGTGTAAAACTGCAGGAATAAAATCACAGACAGCAGGAAGTTGGTTAATAAACAGCTTTATTTGGTTTGGAGAGAAACGAGCGCCTCTCAGTGGAAGACTAACAGCTCTTCATCAGCTACAGTGTGGATGTGGAAATGTGTCTCATTCAACGTTAAGGCAATTTCAGTGCACAATTTAACTCTTAATGTTACACAACAAGCAAAACTCAAATCTCCTCTGTTCAGTTTTCTTACAGCTTTAAACCCAAACACAGACAATGTCACGCCATCAGACTGCATTGATGAAATGTTCAGTGATTTTTTTTGTGCTGTTTGATTTTATCTGGGAAAGTGGTGTGTAAGGCCACGCCTTCTTTACTGACAGTAACTAGAACAAAAAACAAACTACGCGTCCTTTTTAACAAGCCACACCTTCTTTACTGCAGTAACAGAACAAAGGCCATGCCTCCTTTACTGATAAAACAAACAGTAACTAAGAACAAAGGCCACGCCTCCTTACTACTGAAACAAACAGTCCTTTAACTAACTAGAACAAAGGCCACGCCTTCTTTACTGACAGTAACTAGAACAAAGGCCACGCCTACTTTACTGACAGTAACTAGAACAAAGGCCACGCCTCCTTCACTAGAACTGATAAAACAAAGGCCACGCCTCCTTTCCTGACAGTAACCAGAACAAAGGACATGTAACCTGACTAACCAGAACAAAGCCACGCCTTTCACTAGAACTGATAGAAACCAAACAAAGGCCACGCCTCCTTTGCTGACAGTAACAGATGCAAATGCCACACCTCCTTCCACAGGACCACCAATAATAAAGCCTCCTTCTGCGACGGATGTGTTTTTTGTGAGTCCAATGATGGTGTGTCTGTGTGTGTGTGTGTTATTTTACACAGTGATGTATAAGTCCTTATCTATTGTGTGTATCCAGGTGACTGTCTGTGTGTGTGTGTGTGTGTGTGTCTTGCATGTCACATACAGAGATTTCATCCTGTCATCCTGTCGTTTTCAGAAGGTTGTTTTTAAAAGTGGCTTCAGCGTCACATGACAATGTGGCGTCGTTTTTATATTTAAAATCATTTCTAGTTTGTTTTTAAGCAGCTGATCTGCAAAAAGTTTTTAATTACAACTAAAATAAATTAACATTCATGATACACACATCGCCGAGCTGCAATGATAAACAGCAGCAGGCGCTTGAATTTCTTTAAATCCTCCAAAGGCTTTCAACGCGGTTCAAGTTAAGATAATATGGAACATCAAACAAACTTTAGCACATATCTAGAACGTTCTAAAGGCAGCCATCCTAGAAAACATCTTAGTTTAAAGTGTAATTAATGCCCACAGCCTTTAAACTATAACCATAAATGTGCAATAATTCTTTGAAAACATTTATCTTTAAGATGAAAATAAAAATAAGCCTAACCTTTTCACTAAATAAGCTAAGCTACTGTAGCTAAACCATCACCAGTTGAGTTGCTTGCTAGCTCAGGTTATCTGAGAGGAATCTGTTTTCTTTCTGGCTTCTTAGAAGTTTTTAAAGATTTGATTAAACTAACATCACATACAGCCACCGAAATATAGCCACATACAGTCATTTTTATTAATGTTATGTAAAAAAATAACTTGTGGGTTTTTTGTAGCATTAATAACATGTAGCTTAACTAAAAAAGTAGCTAGCTAACACTATTTGAGGGGAAACAGCTGGCTTGAAATAAAAAAAACCTCTTTATTATTACTTAAAGCTAATGAACATTTAGGCTAATTACCTCATTATCTGCGTTGCTTGTAGTTAACGTCCTCATTTAGGTGGTTATAATTTACCTCACAGTTTTTTGTGACTTCATAGACATGTAAGTTGGTTGACAAAAGAATGTTAGCGAATTATTTTACATGCGATTATTTTACATGCAAAAATAGGCTTTAAAGACATTTATATGAAATTTGTAAAAATGTATGACCTTCTTACAGCTAGCCGTAACGCAGCCCATTTTAACTGCTAAATCCTAATGAATTGATACTTAGGTACCGATATTTTGGGATGTTTTATGACTATTGACATTTCTTTAGTTTAAAAAATGACTTGATCATGAGCAATGAGCAATTGTTTCGTCTGGGATTATCGACTAGCATCGTGGTCTAGTTTGATTTGTATCGCGTCACATGTTTGCTATTCGGATATGTGTTTGGTCACCGATTCGGTAGAGAAAAATGAAAATCTGAAGCAATCATTCTTATCAGGAGAGAAAAAAAATAATAAAGTGCATATTAACTCAGGCAAGTATAGCGCAGTCATGTGGTCATTTCCACTCACAGGTTTAAAGACAGTGGATTCGTCTGCGTTTTATTGGCTCTGTGTTACTAACCCGTACACGGTTAACTCTAGGTTACTAGGTTAAGGCTCTAACTGAACATTCAGCGGTCAGTGTGTAAAGCAGCTACTGTGGAAATGTGTGTGTCCACCATAGAAACCATTCATGGAAATAGATGATGCAAATCAAGGTGGTGGAATACCGAATGAAATATTGTTAATCTATGTGTGTGTCTGTGTGTGTGTGTTTGTGTGTGTGTGTGTGTGTGTGTGTGTGTGTGTGTGGGTGTGTGTGCATGTTTGGTTGGATGTTGGACGACGTGTCTTTACTTGCTCTTGTCTTCTTTATTGCTTTCAGGTTTCTCAACCTGCTTCTCGATCTTAGCTTCACCTTTTTTGTCCTCACTCTTCTTCTCTTTCTCCTTCTTCTCCTCCTCTGGCTCCTTTTCCTTTTTTTCTTCCTTCTTTTCCTTCTTTACCTCCTTTTCCTGATTCTGGTCCCCTTTCTCCTTTTTATCTCCTTCTTTTTTATCCTCTTCTTCTTTCTTCTCCCGTTTATCGTCCTTCACCACCTTTTCTTTCTCTTCAGCGTCTTGTTCTCCTTCTTTTTCTGCTTCTCCCCCTACTTCTTTAGCTGCTTCTTCTTTATCTCCTTCTCCTGCTTTTTCTTCAGCTGCTTCTCCCTCTTCTCCTTCTTCAGCTGCTTCTCCCTCTTCTCCTTCTTCAGCTGCTTCTCCTTCTTCAGCTGCTTCTCCCTCTTCTCCTTCTTCAGCTGCTTCTCCTTCTTCAGCTGCTTCTCCCCCTTCTCCTTCTTCAGCTGCTTCTCCCCCTTCTCCTTCTTCAGCTGCTTCTTCCCCTCTGCTCCTTCTTCAGCTGCTTCTTCTCCTCTTCTCTTCTGTCCTTCTTCAGCTGCTTCTTCCTCTTCTCCTTCTTCAGCTGCTTCTCCTTCTTCTCCTTCTTCAGCTGCTTCTCCCTCTTCTCCTTCTTCTTCACCTGCTTCTTCTCCTTCTTCTTCTTCTTCACCTTCTTCTTCTTCATCCTTCTCGTCCTCCTCCTTCTCACTCTCAGGCTTGGCCACACCCCTGCTGTAGGCACCCAGCGTGTAAGCGCGTCCTGCTGTATAGGAAACAGTCGAGTAGGCGGGCTGGAGTAAAGACACGCCCACACTACCCAAACGGCTCTCTTCACCCTCCAGCAACTTCCTGTATGAAAGAAAAAGTGAATTGTTTGAAGTCAGATGCTAACTCCAGATGATATCTTTGTAGTAAAACAGAGCACATCAGAAACATGTAGCTAGAGCTTTAGACTGAGGAAAACTATTCAGCTAGCTAGCTAGCACCGGACTGTTAATTGTTTTAATACAGAAAAAAGACACCGGAAACGGGACACAGGCATCAGAAGTATCATAAAAGTGCATGTCCCACCTGTAGGCGGCGATCTCGATGTCCAGCGCCATCTTGACATTCAGCAGGTCCTGATACTCGCGCAAGTGACGAGACATTTCTGCTTTAGTGCTGTGCAGAGTGTCTTCTAGCTGAACGATCGTCTCCTGTCCGGGCCAGAAAACACACACCAACATGTTACACCACAGAACAATACACTCATTCCGAGCAATAAAATTATAGCTACAGAATAAAAGAGTCAATTATCATTAAAATATTGTGTGTATACTAAAACCTTAACAACTGGAAGTGTTTTAATTTTAATTAATAATTAATAACTAAGTGAATTGGTTGATTGATTAATTAAATCGTTATTTGTTTGTTTATGTGTTTCTCATTTTGATTTCCTAATTAATTTAATCATGGAGCATTAAAAACAACATAAAAGTGTAGTTGTTTTTATTATTCATTCATTCATTCATTCATTCATCTTTTTATACCCGCTCATTCCCTAATTCGGGGTCGTAGGGAGTCTATCCCAGCCGTCTCTGAAAGGGTGAAAGGACAGGGGAGGGGGACACCCTGGACAGGTCGCCAGTCCATCACAGAGCCACACACACACACACACACTCCTATGGGCAATTGAGAATCACCAATCAATCTAACATACATGTTTTTGGACTGTAGGAGGAAACCGGAGAACCCGGAGTAAACACACACACACACACACACACAGG
>VCAZ01000320.1:0-167500 GCA_005784505.1 Bagarius yarrelli | reverse complement strand
GCACAAAATAATATGAATTAAATTAAATAAAATGTTGATTAAACGTAAAAAATACACTTTTATCATGGTCTTGTTGATAAACAAAGTGAAGATATTTACTTTCTGCGGCTTCTTTATGTTTGTTAAGTGAAGAATTGATTAGTGTGGATTATATGAAAACAGGAAGCAGTGAAAAGAGGAAATAACATTCATGGAGAACTGAACGGTCTGCAGAAGGACTGGCCGAGGACAGAAAACTGGGTAACTTTTGCCATCTCCAACTGCAGACTCTGGTGCTGTATTTTAAATCTTACAACACACACACACACACACACACAAACATTAATTGTGTGCTGTCTAGGAAAGTCTTTTTGTCTTCCACACAGTGATCCACCTAAGCCTCTAATAATATTTTTTTTTTTATCAACATGAACACACACACACACACACATCCAGAAAAGGGGTGGCATCCGTGACTCATGAAACCACACATCAGACTGGGAAGGCCATTAAAACAGGTCAAAGATATTATTATTATCTCTCGCTTTCCCTTGCTTACACACACACACACACACACACACACCCACCTGGGTGCCTCTCCCAGACTGCTCTCACACAGGTGAGGCTGAGAATAGAAACTGAGCCGTCAGTCCTTCTGGGAAGTGGTAGCTCAGTGTTTAAGGTGTTGGTCGGCTGATCGGAAGCCACTGCTGGGCCCCTGAGTAAGGCCCTTAACCATTAACTGCACAGTGGCATTAATAATGAGGAAAAATATAGATGCCTCTGAATAAGAGCGTCTGTCAAGTGTAACTGAAATCTACTGTTACTGTAACGTTAGCAGATGGTTTGAGATGAAACCGAAATCCAGAGCGTTTTCTAACTAAACAATAATTTTGTTTGTTAGCACATTCATTAAATTGTTATAACCTGAAACATCGAGTACATCATCAATTAATAGTGTTTTTAAGGCTGCTGATAGTCACAGCAGGCGGAATGAACAGAGTGATTGCATCATGAAGGATAAGTTGTATTAATGTTAATCACAGATCTGTGAAATGTTTAGGTCTTCCTAGCTAAAATGAGTAACACTAGCTAACATTACTGATATGTAGGAAAACGTAACTAAATAAATAAATTAAATAAAATGATAGCAAAATTATCAGTATGAAGATCTCAAACGTGAAAGAAACTGTATGTAGCTAACAGTGAAATTAGCCACAGACAGACAGACTCATTCCTTTTTTCTTGTTATATTGCTGTTAGCAGAGTATATTTTTTTCACTAAGAATGTTTTTGTCATCAGTGTAAGTGTTTTGTACTACATAGCGCACACACACACACACACCACACACACACACACACCTAGTTTCTCTCTGTGTCCCATCTGCTTGTCCATGGCCCCGTGGTGGAGCCTCCATCTTGTTCCCTGTCAGGTGGAGCGGAATGGAGGCAGGGAGCCCAGAGTTCACCATCTGATGGACAGCTTGAGTTCAGCCGAATGTCTGTCACACGTCATACTTAAATCTATCACAATCCCTTCTGTTATGAATACATCAGTGTTAAACAAGTGTGTGTGTGTGTGTGTGTTGCTGATAAGATTTTAATCCATTCTATGAGTGCCCCTCCAATAGGGGGAGCTTTTTATTGGACCGAACAAACTATAGAAGAATCTCCGTTTAGTTTATCAGGAATAAATATTCATAAATGTTTTGTCTAAACTGGTTAGTTTTTTGCCCCCCAAACATGCATAAGCTCACAGACGGCAGCGATCGGCAAACAACGCCATGGTTCATAGAAAAATAAGCAGAGGAGCCTTTAGTGTTGCCTGCACAGTGGAATTTTTCTGTTAGCATATCCCAGCTTTGGAAGTTGGGGTTGGAATGCAGGGTCACCCGGGGTACCACACCTCTGGAGCAGGAAAGGGGGGTTAAAGGGTCTTGCTCACAGTCCAACAGTTTGCAGCCGCTTGGCAGTGGGACTTTAACCCAATCCTCTCAGAGCCTCACCCACTTTATCGTATGTTTGTGCTACATTTAAATGTATAAATCATTCGGAAAATGTCGTATCCAGTCTGACTTTCATTTATCTCAATTTTTTGTCATTAAAGGTGCAAGGGGAATTTTGAAAAATGCTAACTGTAGCCTGTTAGCACTGAAAGTTCTCGTCCCACTTTTGCACTCCAAACCCGCTGCCTCCTGAACACGCACAGACTTAAGACCACATTACTACAATACATAAGAAAGTATTATTCTACAGTTGGTAACAGTACTAAAATATAAAAATACTGTCAGATTGCACACACACACACACACACACACACTGCTGCTGGAGTTAAACTAATTCATAAGGATATACAAACTATATAAACTTTAAGTTACTATTTAAACACACCAAAATCCAATTACACTATATTCCTACCTGTCCAATAAAAATACTGTTACCATGACATCATCTTTCAGAACATTGATAGTGTTGTGAATCCACAAGCTTCTGACCAGAATATGGGACAGTGGTGGCTTAAATGTTTGAGGTAAAGATCAGGGTTCAGGATCTATCACTACAAAACTGACACTGGCCGGAACTTGGGCAACGCCCTCAGCCTGCCCCATATTCTGGGGTGCTGTACTGCGACTGGCCCCTGCGCTATGACCCGAACTATGCAAGATAAGATATGCGAAGAAACCAAAATCACTGCGCACAGAGACTTCCACCACTTTCCGCTCTACTTCTACTCAGGAAGTAAATACATCATTGCTATTTTTAAGAAACAGCCTAGCATGACTAGCTTGGACTTTACCAAATCAAAATGCCATTTTTACCTGATAAACATTTGTAAATTACCTGATAAACGTTAAATTTAAATGTCAATTTTTTCTCCTGTTCTTTATTCACACTGATGTTGTTTTCTATGCTTATATTTAACATTAGCTATAAACATTCATTAGGTTTTATGTTTTTCTTTCTGTATCCTCCAGTCTAATTGGTTGATCAGATGTTATTTTTTATTATATTATTTACCAGGAACAGGTTAAGAAGATGTCCCTTTTTATGTACAGCAACACCTTTCTGGGAAATACTCCAGTAAACGTGTGTGTAAGCTGGTTCGTGTGACTGTGTCATGAAAACATGAACTGTTCATCGGATTACAGGTTAAAATAAAACGTCAGGTTCGGTAACCTGTCAATAAGAAGGTCCCTGTGAGTAAGCTGGTAATGAAGCCACCAGGTGTGTGTGTGTGTGTGTTTGCACAGTACGTAGGTGTGTGGTTTTGTTTTGACGCATACCTTCCTTACAGTTCATAATCCATGTGTATCTGTGTGTGTGTGTGTGTGGTGTGTGTGTGTGTATGTATATGTGTTTTTTTAACCTGACCTGATTTGTACTCGCTGTGTGTGACAGGTCTTACCTGATTAGCCTATACTAGCACGTGTGTATTTGATGAAGGACAATGAAGTGAAGGTCTCAGCTGTGAGATAAGCTGCTGGATGTGCCTAATCAGACAGACAGGCAGGAGTGAGGTCAAATGGACCCTGACCTACAAGCACACACACACACACACACACACACACACACACACACACACATATCTACCACACACCTGCAACTCTTCCTAAAATTCTGGCGAAACACCAAATCTAAAACAGGTCCCTCTCGTCCATCCTGATTTGATCGACACTGAAATGACAAGAAACTCGGGTCGTGTCCCAGAAAATAAAAATACTCGTTTCTCATTTTAAGAATATTCAAACACTATGACACATACCGTGCTTTTAAACTCACAAACTCGTGTATGTGTGGTGTTTTTTTTGTATTCGTTGAGTTTAAATCATGGGTACCCAGTTGCTAGGAAACAGACAAATTCAGACAAATCACGGAATAGCCGATGACTCGGGATAACTTAATTAGCTAGTGCATAATAATTCTTTTACAGAGGCCATGTGACAGCATAGTGGCAGACAGAAGCAGATGGAACCATCTGGAATTTTAGGATTCACCTCAGAGTTTTGATGAATTATAAAGTAAAATGACTAAAAGTACAACTGTGATTACACTCAACAGTAAATGCTAATTAAGGTCCTAAAAAAACCCTGTGGCACAGCTGTAAACTTACTAAAACTAGCATTTTTGGAATAAGGATAATGCTAGCTATTTAACAAACGAGGACGCAGCTATTTTACCTGGTAAAAGCAAAATGACAGTGAAAATAAGACTAAAACATAAACATTTACCTCAGTTGTGTTGGTGAATTACTAAGAAAAGATTTGGTTTTACTAAAATTACAACATACTGTAATTATACTTAGCATTGACCACATAGCTAACATAGCTGACAAGCTTTGTACAAGGTTGTACAAACGTTCCTGTGTGTTATATAAACACAATAAAGACTTGTTTATTGATATTCTATTGAATTAACATTACACTAAGGATAAAAAAGGCTAATAACGTCAATATTTTATTGAAGGACACAAAGTAGAGGCTCACCGACAGTATAAATACGGACACAACCTCAACATTTACCTCAGATGTGTGGGAAAAAGTCTAAGAAACGTCTCCAAACAACAAAAACACTGTAATTATACTTAGCACTCACCGCTAAGCAAACTCCTAAGTGTAATTTTAGCTCTGAAGTTCTATATGAGGAAACCTAAATATTGAGGGACGAGTTGGAATTGTAAAAAAGGGGTATTAATACAAACACATGCTGGTATTAAACAGTCAAAGGTTATTTACAAAAACTGAAAAAAGGCAGTGACCATGTAAACGAGACTGAAACAGCAACATTTGCCTCAGATGTGCTGCTGAAAATTCTTCAGTATGACTGAATGGCACTGTAATTATCCTCAGCGTTAACTGCTAAGCAAACGTCTGTCGGTTCTGAAGTCATATAAATATAATAAAAGATCAACACTGCGCTTTTACAGACTTGTTTGCGTGTTATCATGAACACCGAAAGACATCTGGCTATCGTTTAAAGCTACCGATTTAGCGTGATAGTACATAGCTAATACATTATTTACAGAAGAAAAGAAAAGGCAAGCAGTTAGACACAAACCTCAACATTTACCTTGGGCGTGTTTGTAAAATCCTAAAAAAAAAAAAAGAACTAAACTTCTTTATAAATACTAAAAAACAGTATAAAAATCACCTTAGGTTGACACTTAGCTTAGCATAAATAACTATTATCGTGTATATTAACTACAGTGCAATTTGAATATACTACATCAGTTTTAATTACAAATATTTTTATTTTAAATCATTTCTTTTATGTGCTTTTCACTCATTTACTCAATCTTTAATCTTGTCTAGTAATCGAGTTACATAAACTGAAAGAATCAGATCAGTTATAAATCCTTGCTGTGACATAAAGCGCAACGGTTTAGCTAATAATGTCAATAATACGTTGATTTCATTTGTGATTATTTAGTGAGGTTAGCTATACAATGATTCAACATTATTCCAGCAAGCCATTAGCTAACTAATGTTAGCTAACTAAAGACTACATCAGTGTTTGTGGTGTTTCTCTTTTTCTAACGTCCTTCATTTCCATGACCAATCAGACATCCCGCACTTTTGCATTTATTTACATGATTATATTTTTATTCAAATCCGTTCTTTCAAACTACGACCTTGTTACAAAAAGTCCCGCTGAAGGGAAACAGATTTATCAAAAGATCATCGGTTTAAAAACCTCCAACCGCAGCGTGAAGATTTATTCGCTTATGAGCGTAAAGTTTACCTGCTTATTAGACATCTAGCTAGCAAACTGTTAGCAAGTTACTGAATACAGGCTAAATGTTTAATATTTTTTTTTAAGAATTAAAATTTGAAGATCGTTGATCAACGTGAGAGCACAGGAAAGATTTCTTTTTATAGCTAGCTAGAGCTAGCACTGAATAAGTGCAGTGTGCATAAAGAAAAAAGGTAAGTGTGTTAGGCTGGCATACACACACATGCACACAGGTAATACTTTCTGCTAATTTTAATACATTTACATGTTTAGTTTTTTTTCCAGGGTTTTATTTAAATTGGTCTCTTCGTTTCATGAAACCCCAACACAGCCTTGCTCAAGAACAACAAAACTACAGGACAAATTAGCATTAGCAGCGAAGATCAAGGTCAGTTAGTATGTTTTTGTCCATTTTTATTGCTCTGGACATTCGGGACAACCTGATAAAGGTATTAGCAATATATTTACACAAGATGCGGTGTTGTAATGAGTCTCGGTACAGATTTTGTTACATACTCAGCATAGACCTTTAACTAACTTGTGAAACAAATCCTTCCAAGAAAACGAGCAAAAAGATCGTCAGTACTTGTTTAGGTAACTAGCTAAAAGTTAATAACGCTCCAGATATCTAGTTGCTTGTCAGTCTGGTGTCCAGCTAGCTACGTTATGGCCTACAACAAGGCTTTTCAACCTTATCTGGGGTGGTTAATTTGGAAAGCCGACTGACTCAATAGTCATCTCAGACCTTCTGTGTTGTGAAAGTTGCTACAAATCCTAAAGATGTCTAAACGAGAACAAGGTAAAAGTCTTTTTAAAAAGCCACAAGAAATGGGGGAAAGAAAGACGCCAAAGATTGACCTGCTTGCGAGAGTAGTGGTGTTGTGCACATCTGTTGCCACATCTGGGATTTTTACCTATTTGTGTCGAACCTCAGGTGGTTCCTTGAACCCTGTCCTGTAACTACACCACTTTACAGATATGGGTGAATAGCAGATCAGTCACTCGCCTTGTAAAAAGGTCTTATTGCGGTCTTCATCTTTTCTCTCATCAGGTTATTGATTGGCATCTTACCATTCATACTTGTTATGGTTACAGACAGCTTCACAACATAGCCCACCTCCCTGGCCCCGCCTCTTTCTAACACCGTCTGTCCTGCTTTGACTGGTGGTGGTGAGTGTTGGCAAGCCTTTTTTTCCAGCTAGAATACCATTATTATCTTAAAATAATGAAAAGTAATGAGCGCTGTGTTGCTAACCACATAAGTTTGACTTTCTCAGCCTGAAATTTTGTTACATTAGAAATTTCTAAATTACTTGTGTAAATTTCTTGTAACGCAGCGTCAAACTTTAATCTAATAAAATAAAACCCCCAAATGAGCAAATCGCTGTGGTTTTGCTTGGTTTTTTTATTTCAGATGTTACTAGCAAAGAGTAACAAACTCGGTACATGTACATAGTGTTGCTGATGGTTCGATTCTCGGTTTGCTTTTGATGGTGAGCTAGCAGGCCACATCTGATCAGCCTGCGTTTCTGTTTCCGATGTTGTTTTAGACGAATGGACAGCATAAAAACGCTCTGTTTTGATTGGAACGTAAAACACACGGCTGTCCTCGAGGCAGTAGCTTTTTTCTCCTTTGTCATTGTTGGGTTTTTTTAAGGGTGTGTCTGGTAAGTAGGAGAACACATCTGAGACACAGTCAGTGAGAATGACTCTGCGACGGGTTGGCTTACCGATACGGTTTCTACAGTACGCACGTCTGTGTTCTAGGTGTCCGTACTTTTGATGGTTAAGGCTTCAGAATTCCGGACTCCCGAATGCAGACACGCCACCGGAGTGAAAACGTCGTCATGGCCCCCCTGGTCGTTAGCAGCAGGGTCAAAGGTGGCACAGAGCGAGGGGTTTTTGTTTGTTCTGGAGCCAAACCGTGAGTGTGTGTCAGCACCCGGGACGCGCTGGAGCCACGCAGGGCGTTTGTGCAAATCCTGTGCAGTTGTACGATGATTACGATTCGCAAGAAACCTGCGTCGCTCTAACATGCCCCTTTTTTTTTTTTTTTTTTTTTTTTAAATAAGTCTTTCACAGAATGTTCCAGAGTGTCTCTCTCTCTCTGCGCTGGTGTTAAAGGGGGGCAGAGAGACCAAATACACACACACACACACACACACACACGGCACATAACATAAAATACATACAGGCGAAAGCATACAGGAGTCATCAAAAGGCAGGGTGAATTTAACAATGTGTGTGTGTGTGTGTGTGTGTGTGTGTGTGTGTGTGTGTGTGTGTGTGTGTGTGTGTGAGTGTGTGACCGTTATTATTACTCTAGTTTTTATTCGTTGGGAGGGAAACAGACTTTTAGTCCTAACAAATAATAACCAGATGAAAGCGAATCTGTGCTCGATAAAAACCGAACCCTCGTCCGAAACCCTTCTCTCTCTCTCCGTCTGCAAACAGTGACCAAGCACACGCGCACACACACACACACACACACACACACACACATCTCAGTCTAACAAGATGTCTAACGTCTCTACATCCCAAATCACACTAATTTTTTTATTACATTTTTTTATTTTGGGGGAAGGTTAATTTATAAAGCGATTAAAAACTTCACATATTAAACATATAATCATACGTCTATAGTTTTTTTTTTTTACAGTTTATTTTATTAGTTTAAATGTTTTTTTGGTGCATTCCTTTTAAGGTTCTTCGCATTTTCATTTTCACGCTGATAAAAAATAAATAAAATCTACGTCTACATTCGTTTCGTTTCTGTGTCACGTGACCACATGCTTTTTTCCCTGACTACCATTGCTACCACTTCACCACCACACGACCACCAAACTACTTTCCCTTTTACCTGTTATCCACCCGGGTCCGGTTCTTTTTTCAATGCGTTTATATTTCTCTCTCTCTTTATACATATATATATATATATATATATATATATATATTTATAGCTTTATATAGATTCATACTTCAATAAATTTCTCAGAAGAAAAAAAATGAAAGATTTAAATCCATACTGGAAAAAAGACACGTTTAAGAACAAGAGAGGACAAAAAAATAAGAAGTATTATAATAAGACCCCCTGGGATAACTAAAGCTACTAAGGAAATTACAACTTTTAAATAGACTCTTCTTTTTTTGTTTTTAAATTTTGTTTTATATATATATCTGTACGTTCTATATAAAACCTATTTTTGCATCTTTAATGTATATTTTCTCAGATTAAATAAATACTTTGTGATGCGTATAGATGTGTAGGATAGATATATTTCTGTAAACTATATACATAAAAAACGCGATGTTAAAAAGATAAACCTTTTCGTCGTCTTGGGGAGGAAATACACAAACACATGCTTTCACACACACACCACACACACACACACACACACACACACACACACACACACACACACGTACGCTCAGAGAGAAAGGAGGTCAGCCTTGCTCGGTCCAAATCAAAGCCCTTTTTTAACTTCCCATAATTTCGAGCGCTTAATAACAACAACAACAATAATAATAATAATAATAACAATAATGCTAAGTGACTTCCTGTTGGCTAGTGGAATGTGCTTACTTCCTTATTTCCTCTTTTTTCACTCACACTGTCCTTAGAGCAGAGGAAAAGATGGAACAAATTAGATTTTCTCATGTCGCCCACGCGGCAGTCCCGCCACCGTCTTATGCTGCACTGCGATACGTTCATGTCGAAAGTTTTTGTATATAAAAAACAGGTGCCACGTCATCAGCAGCACCCTAACGTGCAGGCAGCGTCTCATAGTGAAGTCTTTAATGTTTTTTTTTAAACGATGTGCACCTGCTTGTCTTTAGTTACATTCTGGTCTTGATAGAGCGCTCTAACCCCCCCGGACGGTTACGTGAGTAAACGCTTAAGTTAGGTATTAGCGTCTGGTCTTGCTAGTTAGGAAGCCTCACCGTTCTCCTCCGCCAGCAGAAGTCGAGCAGGCGTGGTTTTTGAGGAGAATGACGTCACCAAATGTTGTTTCGCATCGCACCGTTGCTAGGTAACCGTCCCACAGCTTGGTGGTGGTTGGGTGGGGGGATAGAGGAGATTGATTGGACGCTGGAACAGTGCAGGAGAATTATTACCTTTAATTTAAGACTAGCTTAAAGACTACACCTGATACTGAAACTAAAGTAGCTGCGCTCGCTCTGGAGAGCAAAAGAGCGAGAAGTCGATCAGGATGGCGGCGGCGATGATGGCGGTTCACCTTTTGATTCTTTTTTTTAGGCCGTTGCTGCTGTTTTTTTGTGATCTGAAGGAAAAAAAGAAACATTCCTGCTGTGTGATCTTTGGTAAAAGCCGACCTTCTGGCGCTGATCTCGCTTTTGGATCGGCGGCGAAGGGGGCCGGCTTACACCGAGAGGCTGCTTTTAAGTGCAAAACTCCATGCTGTGATAGGTCAGCTGACCAGTCAGGTGACCTAGCCCTGTTGTCTGGAACGTCCTGATCTAATCAGTGGATAAACGGGAGGTGGAAGAAGAAGGTGAGTCGGCGTAGGCAGTGAGCATGTTATAGAGAGAAAGAGGCGGAGCCAGAGAGGTGTGATAAGAACGTCATCGTAAGGAGTACGTGGAGGAGTAAAAGAAGAGAGGACGTAAGTGAGGTAGGGAGGATCTGATGGGACGGTCTGGACGGGCGTCCTCTGAGGCTGATTGGACGGTGAAGGAAGGAAGGTGCTGGAGGAGCAGGTTTGTGAGGCTGCGTGATGGTTTGTCGTTCTCTGACATGTGACGTCGTAGATCAAGAGATAAGACAATGTCGGGGTGGGTTGGGGAGGGTCTGGTAGGCGGGGGCTCATGCTCTGGGACATCAGATTGGGCTGCAGATCATGTGGAGATGTAAGAATTGGCGGGGGTGATGGAGGTCAGGTGGAGGTGGATGTGCTCTTATAGACTGAGAGTTTTCTCCTGAGTGCTGGCGAGACGGCGCAGGCTCACGTGGCTGGAGTAACCTTCATCACTGCAGCTGCTCCTCAGGCTGCCTCGCTCGTCAGAGTCGCTCACACTGCTGGTGCTCCACTCCAGATCACCCAGCAGGTAGTCTGTACCCTCCACATCCACATCCAGCTCTTCTGGAACCACAAACACACACAGACACACTGTGTTATTCGAGGATGATAACAAAATATCCTTCTCTAGTTCACACACATACACACACACACACATATGGTAGTGTATTCCAGACAATTTTTAACAGGAAGTGCAAATCACATGAATCCTTCCAAAACTACATACTATATAGTATTTTAAACTGAGTATATGACACGATTGGTATGTCTGATTCATCAGTATGTGAATTACAGTACATGAAAATTCCCCAGATGATCTATTATTCCCGTCCGGATTTTGAAGTACACATACGATGGACACTTTACTATCCCATGATCCCTGCGGTAAGCGGTGGAAAGTGCTACAAAATATTGTTCCTTGTGGTTAAATTGCACTCGTATCATCCAAGTTAAAATGTAAGACATTGTAAATTCACGCTGCTGTGACGTCGAATATCACATGACAATAGGAGCATAGCAGTTGCAATACATCTCAAATGTATTCATACTCCCTGTAATCACACTATATAGAACTGAAGTTATAGTTTAGTCATAAAGTACGTACATAATTAGATGTAGTTCATACTAAAGAAGTATGTGATTTCGGACAGAGCCTAAATTTTGCATTTCCACACTGACGGACGCACGGTAACTGCCAAAACTCGAGTGGTCCCACAAAAACTTTTATAGTTCATTTTAGAGTTCATTTTTCAGGACATTTCCAATTTCATTACAATGGCAATAAAAGACGACTCACAGATTCACAGCATAAAGTAATATATTCCTCTCTATATATAAGCTACACATTATACATATGACTGAATAATAAAATCAGAATTGCAGTAAATATGCACCCACGGCAAGTTTCTGATAATAAACTTGGACTTTATTATGATGAACACATTACCACCGCTCTTTATGCTGATCTCATAATGTTTTTCTCTCGGCCTTTCCCCAAATAAAGTATCAAAAAAAAACCTGAATCAAACAATTTAGCAAAAATAAACTGGCTCAAACAGAATTAACAAAACTTTCTATATTAAGCTGTAATAAACAGATGAATTCAGTGCAGTTCCAGACTTTTGCATGTTTTCCAGATTTTGTTCTAGAGCTACGAGCTCCTTTCTTTACTCTGCAACACTTTTTCGATAAGTATTTGACTTTCACAGCAAGGTGATGTCATGTTTTTATCCGAAAACTTTAACATGTAGCATTAAGGAATTGTTTAACCTCTTTTTAAGATATAATTGTTTAAAACTGATTAATCGTGTAAACTAGAAAAACAAAATATACACACTATAGTTGTAATATTTCTATATTTCTATGTCATGTAGCACCTCTTTAATGATGTAGTTTGTTTGTGTAATAACGTTCTGCAATGTTTCACTGTGAGTGTTATGTTTGTTTTCTTATCTATCGGCTGGTTAATCGGGAATTTAAAAACAGTCTGTCGATCTTTTAATAAAACAATACGGCAAAATTTTAAAAAGCTGTTAAGATGTGTTGTGTTGACAGTGGGATAATATCCTATCTATTAACAGCTCACAATGAGAACACACACACACACACACACACACACACACAGAAGCAGAGTGTCTGTTCGCGTGTAAAGGTGGTGTACATATGCTTTAACCTATGCATACAGCACATTGTGATAAGTGTAAGGAAAGGGTGTGTCCCCACCCAGTGCAAACACACACTCTTGCGTTAGTTGTACCTAATAAACAGGACGCACCTCCTCTGTATATATGTATGTGTTTGTGTGTGTGTGTGTGTGTGTGTGTACCTTGGTCAGAGTCGGATTTGTCCGATGAGAAGGTAGACCCCATGCTATCCATGCGCGTGCGCTCCACTCCCAGCTGCTCCAGCCGTCTGCGCAGGTGCCGCTGCTCCCGCTGCAGTTGATCTATTGCATGCTGTGCCTTTCTCTCACTATCCTCCAACCTCTACACACACACACACACACACACACACACACACACACACAAAATAAATCCATAATAATCTCAACAACAATGTCTCGGAAAGTAGCGCTTCTTTTGATGTGTTATTGTTTCTATAGCAACGGAGATACAATATAAATATTTGCTCGAAGCCTAGTGCTTAATAGCGGAGGACAGTTTCTGGTTTTATTCATTAGCTGCAACAGGAATAACAATAATTAATTGCATGGGATAAAATAATTGCGTATTAAACAATTAATAAATAGTGACTAATCAAATGAAATAATCGGCTGTTGCAGCCCTGGTCAGAATTATAACAAAAGTAATAAATTGAGAATTTCAAGAACAGTATTTTAAAAGTAAAAGATTATTAAGAATAATGTTATTATGGGATGACGGTTTGTCTCTCGCCTTTGATCTGTAGAACTTCCTGTCTAAAAGTTCAGGCAGATAAAAACTTCAGGAAAAGAAACATGTGTTTTTTCAATTAGTGGGCTGATGCAAACGTTTCTCGGAAGCTTCTTTAGCTCCAAGTTGCACAAAGTTGCCGGTGGCGGCCAGCTGAAGGATAAACTAGTAATTAACCGTGTAATTAAAAAATAAATAAAAATGGAGTTCTTTAACGAGTGCTCGGCAGGCTATATATTCCATATGGTTCTTTACTGATGCTTTAGATAATGTCAGCAGGCACAGTAAAACATGCAAAAACACACACACACACACCTTGATGTGATCCTTGGCCTTCATTAGTAGGCTGAGGGTGGTGTGCCGGTTGGAGTCTGGTCCCAGAGGCACCAGAGACTTCAAGCGTTCCAAACATAGTCGTAAATGTGCCCTCCTGAGAGAGAGAGAGAGAGAGAGAGAGAGAGAGAGAGAGAGAGAGAGAGAGAGAGAAAGAAAAATAATCATATTTTAAGTACACACTTATGATAAACACCTGTTCCTGGTTGTGTAAAATGTGACCTCGGGTGTTTTGGAGTGATTAAAAGGGGGCGTGGCTTGCTAACCCCGTTCTGTCGCTAGCTGTAAAACTCAACATTTTAACCGCAGGAAGATTTGAGACCTGCACTGATTTGAGATCGAGCGTGTGTGTGGAATTAGTGCTGAACGTGTTTGTGCAGGTTACTTTACACCGAGGGTGTGTGTTTATGTGTATGAGGGTGTAAATATATATATAGATAGATATATGATGACCTCAGCGTCTGGAAATCAGGTTTTGGAAACACTCTGGTAAGCAGGATGTTGTTTCAGTAAACAGCACTCTGTGTGTGTGTGTGTATGTTTGTGTAAGTGTTTGGGTGTTGTTAGCACACGTGTGTCAGCAGGGTGCATCTCTGCTTCTAAGACAATCTCGCTACAAATCATTAATAAATTAAAAGACACATAAAATGGATGAATCAACACAACAAAACAAAGGCCACGCCTCCTTGATATAAATCGAAGACTTTTTTTAAAACTAAATCTAACCTGCACACAGAGGCCACAACTACTTAGTCAAACTCTAAGACAGAAACCTCTTTTCTATAAACTGACCTGAGGCCTAAGCCATCAATGTCTTATTGATCTAAATCTGAGCTGCAAAGGCCACACCTCCTTTTACCATATCTTAGACACACAATGACCACGCCCACTTTCACTACATTTTAGTGCCACAACCTTTTTTAGTTAATCTGATCTGCACACATCTGCATTATTTTCTTTATGATCATATCTTGTTTTACTTAAGTTACCTGACAGAGACCACGCCTCCTTTTATAAATGTGCCTGATTTACATATCACTGTGTTACAGAGGCCACACCCACCCAATTTTCTGATTCATACCCTCCAACCACAAAAAGTCTGAGCGAAGAAGGTGCTGCCTTTATGTCACTTAACTTCAGTGAAGTGGGCGTGGCCTCTGTTTGCTTCAGGTAAAGAGCCGGTATGTCGTATGGTAACGGTGAGACGTATGGAATGTTTTTTATTTCTGACACACTGCTTGTGAAGGACTGGTAAAGGGTTAAATGAGGTTGAAATCGTTTTTAGCTGCTGAGGGCGTGGCCTGTCCCTGCCCACATGACCTGTTATGCAAGTGCAAGGCATACACACTTCTGTGACTGTACACACACACACACGCACACACAGAGGCGTGGGTCACAACCTTGTCTGCCTGCCTTTTAGGTATTTTGTGTGTGTGTGTGTGTGTGTGTGTGTGTGTGTGTGCGCGCTTTCCAGCTGAGAAAAACATCAGTGTGTATTTTTGTGTGGGAGGCTCTTTGTTGATCACTGCATTAAAAAGAGAGCGAAAAAGAGAGAGAGAGAAAAATCCAGACATACAAAATGCAAGAAGAACCAAATTGATTTACTGAACTATACGAAACAAACAGGAAACCACTGCAAACCCCAGACAGAACATCTGATGGTCCCACGGGAGAGAATTAAAGTTGTCGACGGCTGATGACACAATACTTTCAGAAGCAGCTCATTTGGTTAGCGAAACACTCCTTACTCATAAAACGGTCATAACATGGTCATGTGACCATGGTCCTGTATACACACTCACAATCTGTTCTTGTTTCTGATTGGTCGGAACATGTTGACTTTCTATCAACGACTCTTTCGCTCAGTAGAGCCGCCATGTAAACTGATTTTAAAGTAAAAAATAATTCAAATGTTTTCAAATTTTTGAGTTTGTAATTTTTTTTTTGCTCCGTTAGGAAGTGATGATTTTCACCGTTATGAAATAGTCTCTAGTTTAAGGTTTTCAGGTATCTTAGAGAAAAAAATGTAACCAAAAATAGATCAAACTGCAGAATTGTTTTGATGAACTACAAACAGTTAGCAGCTGTCGGGTTCCGCTCTGATAAACGGAGATCATCTCATAAACTCGTTTCTCAGTTCACACCTTCACTGATCTTTCCTGAGAAAAACTTCAGGACACCGATTTTATTGCTGTTGCTTGGTCAAAGTCGGCGCTCGTTTCAAACCGTCTGCCGTTGGCAAGGATCAGAACCTGTTATTTCTTGTTAACTTGTTGACTGGTTGGTCAGACAAACTGTTAAACTCTGTGGTTGCCATTGTCCCGTTAATGTTTTCCTCATGTTTTTTTGTGCTACTTTTTAGCTATTATTAGATTTTGCTGGTGGCCCTGATGGTGGGGAAAGCTTCAGTCTCTTCTGTTCATCACTAATGAAATAATAGATTTCTTGATATATCCGGAGTTGTTACTAGGAAACGCTCTGCCACTTGACGCCATGGGTTCCTTCAGAGACGGCAATGTTTTGGGGCAGCTTCAGAGCCGTGATCTGGGCTACGGTGCAGGATATTTTACAGTGGAAAAGCACATCCTGGTTCCTGATAGTTTTTTTTTTCTTAAACTCCCGTCTTTTACTGCAGTGGATGAAGTTCTCTATGAATTACGCAATTCAATGCGTTCTTCCAGTGCATATTATAAGCATTAACATCTGCTCAGTTTGTGTTAAGTCATTTCCAGACGTCTTGATCTGGCAGGACATTTCGTCTATATTAAAACAGAAAATAAATTAGCATATCGCTATGTTTTCATGCGTCTTTTCTCCTCCTTTTGAGTGTTTGTGTCTCTGTACACTTTTAACGGTCCCTCACAGAAATGTTTTTGTCTTGTCTGCTGTTTAACGGGAAGTCACATGTTTGGTTTCGGTTCAGCGACGAGTCACAAGGCTTCTGATCCCGAGCGCTTTCAGCGAGTTGTTAGCAGAAAAACACACAGAAAAAGTAAACATGAATATCACCTGCAAAGCTATCGTGAATCGCTGAACTCCTGACGCTCACACTCTCTTTCACACACACACACGTCCTTGTCCTGAAGGGGAATTCTGTGTATGAATATACGTTGACGATCCGGTTGGTGTTATATAATCGTGTATAATCACAAACCGGAGCGGAAGGTTGAGTAAAATTATAGCTTTGTTCCTGTAATAAAGCAAAGCAAAACCGAAAACCTGCGATTATCCTAAACGAACCCATCAGCGGTTTCAACTCAAAGACTCACAGAAACACAGGAGCGCTTTTTATCCTCACAGTAATGAAGTGTGTAAGGCGTAAAAGTTTACTACAATCAATCAATCAATCAATCAGGTAATTAACTCAAAAAACAGATGGATAAAGACAGAGAAAGAGAAACAGAAAGAAAGAAAGACAAATAAAAAGCAAGGGTAAATTCGCACAACAGAAATAAAATAAAGCAACAGAGAGCGAGACAAGACTCAGAAAAAGCAACACAGAAAGCAATAAAGTGAGAGAGACACAAAAACAGTGAGACAAGACAAAGCGAGACACACAGATAGACAGGCATGGAGAAAGAAGGAGAAAGAAAGAGACAGGGAGAAGAGAAAAAAAGAAAACCAACGAAAGAAAAAAGATAGAAATAAAGGATAGAAAGAGCAAAAGGAGACACTGACTGAAACAGACAAATAAAACAGATTGAGAGAGACAAAGAGAAAGAGACAGTAAGACAGAAAGAAAGAGAGAGACAGACAACACTTTATAAGGGCTGGCATTGTGCAGTGAGTAGACCAGATCAACATAAACCTGCCTCTGCTGGCCACACACACACACACACACACACACACGTCTTTGAGGTCATGTCTGTGGCAGGATGCTCCTCTTTCAGCCCTCGATGTGTGTGAGTCGGTCCAAAGGGCAGTGGAGTTGAATTACATGTCCTCGGTGTTCGCTAGCTCCGCCGTGACATAACGCTGAGGAGGACACGGCTATTTGTTAAACAAACCTGGATGCCAAACATGCACACACACACACACACACACACACACTCCAGCGTGTGTGTATCTGTGAGTGTACGAAGGTGCAGTCATGACTGTAAACGACAACCTGGCCTCCATTAGCTGACGCCCCAGACTTATGGCCTGCACTTAACATCTATTTATAATGAAATCCTGACGTCTGACCATCGCCTAGAACACGGGATAAGAACAGATAACCCAACGCCGTCATTTACGACTCCGCTGTTGCTCTTTATACTACAGTAGCTGCTTTATTAAACTGCACAGTTTTAGCTGTGGACCAGATATCAAGGTTGAAGAACCGGGTGGAAAGTGGGCGGAGCCTCAGCACACCGATTTTCAGCCCAGAGTGTCTCTGGAACTCATCACAGTGACATAACTCATTACTGCAGATCTTTAACATAAGTTTATGTCACATGTATCAGGAATCAGGAAAATAATATAAATATATTTCTTAAAAATGGAAAATAAATTTACTTAATTTACAATTATTTTATATAATACATATTTAATTAAAAAAATAGGATTTAATTTTAAAGACAATTGTTTTTTCACTCTATTTAAAAAATGTTTTTATAAGCATATGTAAACATGCGTAAAAGTTATTATTTTGTGGCGTTAATTATCTGAGTATCTGCATGCTGGTCCCAAAAGCAGAAAACAATCTCTGCTCATGCGTGACCTTTGACCCTGTGGGCTATAAACCTCTCTCTTCCCCTATCTGACCTTTTCACCTGTGAGGAATTGTTTTAACCCTCGGATCAGGTGTGTGCTTTGATGAACAAGTGGAGCAGCGAGAATGGAGAAGTGACGCACGCTGTTTTCTTGTCTTTCTTTAAATGATGACTTGACCCTAAAGTGACTCCTCGAGCACAGAAAACACACGGCGTTTGTTTGTCGATCCTCTTGCGTAATCGTTAGAGTTCCCCTCTCTGCCTGTCTCCCGGCTTACGCTGTGGTGTGATGGTGCGATAATGTGTGTGAGTGTGAGTGTGTGTGTGAGACTCAGGGGAAGGTTAGTGATGAACACTGGATAGTGGAGGACAATAAAGGGATTCTCTGCTCTGTATTCTCTGGATTAGCTGTTACATCTTCGCCTTCGACGCAGCGCTGCAGTAATCGTCCACACACACACACACACACCATTGTTCATGTTTTACACAACAGCAGCAGCAGAGCAGCCTCATCTCTCCTCACACACTGAATTATATTAAACGAAACACCTGCTGTAACCCTGAGCGCTGCTCCTGATTGGTCAAAATGTTTTGTTTATTTTTCTTTATTGATGGATTCTATAGTAACAGCTGGTTCACAGGGACGTGTACAGAAAACGCTCATGTGTGCAAAAGAGAGTCCAGTGTCACTTATCTATCTATCCATACATTCGCCTATCTATCGATCCACCCATCTACCTATATATATATATATCCATTCACCCCTCCAGCCACCTATACACCAAGCTCTCCATTTATCAATTTTATTCATCAATCCATTCATCTATCCAGAACTTTATCTCTACCTTTGTCTCCATTTATATATACTAACGTTTATCTATTTTTAATACTTACAGTAACCTTCTTCCTCCCACTCTCTTCATCTGTCTATATATAGTAACTGTCTCTCTCTGTCTCTCTCTCTCTTATTATCCCTCTCTCAATCTATGTAACCTGTCTAAATACAGTCACTTTTTTCACTTTCTAGTCATCTGTCCATTTACAAGAGAAAAGTAATTAGGTGCGAAAAAACACAGCAGGAAATGTCTGATGCAGCATCCGTGTTGTGAGTAAGAACAGGAAAAGCTTCACGCTGTTGACCTTAAACAAAGTTCCTTTTTATTCAGGCGCCTCAGAGCCGAACTTCCCCATCAGCCTCTACCTGGTAAACATTAGCCAGTGAAGTGATCTAGTGAAGTATTTATCTATCCATTTCTCAAATCATAAAGTTTATTATGTGCTGCTTTCCTTTTTCATATTAAGTCCGGAAAGTTGGATGACTGTGAAACATTTGGATGCAGGGCATCCTTGCGCCAATTAAAATAAATGAACGAACATGCATTGCTTGCAGCTCGGTGTAGCGTGTTCTCTTATTAACTCGATTTAGAGTCAAATCGGAACAAACTTTATTGTCTGCAGAGCCGAAGACGCGGCAACAAAGGAGTTTCGAAAAACACCTTTCAGACAGCCTGCTTGCACTGGTGAGCTCAACTAAAATGTATTATTCAACACCGGCTGCAAGCTGAGCTGGTTGTGTGTTTGCACGTACATGTGTGTAAGTGTGTGTGACCAGTCTGGCTCCAAAGAACCACAACATATAAGAAGGCCGTCTCATACGAGTGTGAGAACAGGAACTAACACGGTCGGCAGGATAAAAACCAGAATGTTAAACAGACAAAAGGCATAATTACAAAAATACGGAAAGTGTAAAGTAAATGTGTGTGTATCCTGCAGGTAACTGTTAGGTCTGAGAGATACGGTGAAGTGGACGCACCTGTTTTTCTCCATCTCGTTATGTGTAGACCTGCAGAAAAAAAAGAGAGAGAAAGAAAAGAAAGAGAAACATAAGAGGTTAAAATCACAGCTTTTGAAAGTTGCTATCTATCCATTCACTCATCCACTCATATATCTATCCATTCATTCATCTATCCATGTATCTATCCATTCACTCATCCACTCATTATCTATCCATTCACTCATCCACTCATATATCTATCCATTCATTCATCTATCCATGTATCTATCCATTCACTCATCCACTCATATATCTATCCATTCATTCATCTATCCATGTATCTATCCATTCACTCATCCACTCATATCTATCCATTATCCATTCATCATCCACTCATCATCTATCCATATCCATCTATCATCATTCACTCATCCACTCATATATCTATCCATCATTCATCTATCCATGTATCTATCCATTCACTCATCCACTCATAGTCATCTATCCATTCATCCATTCATCCATCATATCCATCCATCCATCTCATCTATCCATGTATCTATCCATTCACTCATCCACTCATATATCTATCCATTCATTCATCTATCCATGTATCTATCCATTCACTCATCCACTCATATATCTATCCATTCATTCATCTATCCATGTATCTATCCATTCACTCATCCACTCATATCTATCCATGTATCTATCCATTCACTCATCCACTCATATCTATCCATTCATTCATCTATCCATGTATCTATCCATCCATTCATCCATCTATCTATATATCTATCCATCAATCTATCTATCCACCCATCCATCTATCCGCCCTGGTGTGATGTGAAACAGAACGGAGGTGGATGATGATGAAGATCAGGATGTGTGCGTTTGTAAGTGCGAGTGTGTGTGAGAGAGAAAGGAGTGTGTGAGCGTGTGTGGGAGAACACATTAAGAGAGGGCTGCGAGTGCCAAAATCAGCTACGTAGCATGAAAATCCCCCCCACAACACATTACATAAGAAGAGGATTCTATTTGAAGTTTGGGTTTAAACAAGTCCAGGGTTAAGATTTAAACTAAATTTAAACTTCAAATCTAAAAATAATTAAAATAATTTAATTTGTAGCTGTGGATTTTTATTAAATAAAGTTATATTTAAAAAGATTCAACAGACAATTTGTCAGGAAAATCCTGGTTTCCATCCGTGTGGTTTGTTTGTAGAAAGTGCGTTAGCGTTATCGGACAGCGGCATGTGTACTGGAATACCTCGAGCGTGTAGTGTGTGTGTACGCAACATGTCAGAACGGCGGTAATTACATGGTTCCAAACTTGTAATCAGTAGTTGTAAAAAAAAACGAATGTTTTTTTGGACACGTTTTGACTTAAGCCACGCCATAAACATGACTGTGACTCTTTTAAGGTTTAGCTCTCGAAGAATCTGTTATTTACATTCCGTTTAATCTGCTATATTTATTCTTTTGATCTAAAAACATCTTTAAGATATGATTCAGCCTGATGTCTGGAGCAACAGTGTTATTTTTGTAGTACTAGTGGTTGTGATAGTAAGATTGCTAATATCGGAGGATTGTGGGCTCAGTTTCCAAAACTACTGAGCATGTGTCACTGCTGGGGCCCCTAAGCAACCAACATTTTTGAAAATACTAATTCATTAGTACAACTGAGCCATTGAGGGTCGAAGGCCTTGATTAAGGGCCCAATGTTGGCAGCTTGGTGGTCCTGGAAATTAAACTTACAAACTTCTGATTAGCAGAAACCACCGAGCACATAAAGAAGTGCCTGGCATATACATTCAGTAGGCGGCTCTTTGGTAGGTCACCCAACTGGTAAGACTTGTAACAGTATAGTAATAATAGATGGAGTAACCACAACAGTAGATGTAATAGTGTAGTTTATATTTACAGCACTTGGTAGACGCCCTTATCCAGAGCAACTTACATTTATCTCATTTTATACACCTGAGCAATTAAGGGTCAAGGGCCTTGCTCAGGAGCCCAGCAGTGGTGGCTTGGTGGAGCTGGGAATCAAACCCACAACCTTCGGGGTTGGTAGTGCAATACCTCAACCATGAGCCACCACTTCCCCCAGTTTCTGGAGTAGATTTAGTAGAAATAGTATAGTAACAATAGATGCAGTAATAATAATATAGTAATAGCAATAGTAGTACATTTACGACATCTGGCAGACACTCTTATCCAGAGCAACTTACATTCATCTCTTTTTACGCAACTGAACATAGGAGTGCGCTCGTTTTTTCCCCAGACGTGTGCGCGGTGCTGCGAAATGGAAACATCGACTTTTCGACATGCCGCAAACACACCCTGGGTCATGTGATAAGAAGCAACCAACAAGAAGCCAACTTTCCGTTATATTGAAACTCCGGCAGAAAATGGAGGTGCAGCTCATCGTAGAGTTTTTTTTTTCTAGCGCTTTGGAAAGAAGGAGAAAGAGGCGCACCTAACATTTTAGTAGTACTAACAGTATTACCATAACAGAGGTGGCAATAGTGATAAAAGACGTAGCAGTATATGTACTATAAAACAGATGCAAGTATTAGCATTAGTAATCATAGCAGTAGTACTATAAGAATAAGAGCTGTAGTATTAGGATTAGGATAAAAGTAAGTATTAGTAGGTGTAGCAATATATTAATAGCAATAGAAGATGTAGTAATAATTACTATAGCAGCATTAGATGTAGTATAAGTAGTAGTAAAAACAGATGCTTAGCACTGGTAGGAATAGCACAACAGTACTAGTCAGTACAGTAATTTCTAATAATTTCACAACTGGAGTTCCTGCATTCCAAGACAGAAAACAGAAACATTCCTGAAGTATCCACTGGAACGCCTCCTTTTTTCCTGCCCTCTCTCACAAATCAGTCTCTCTGTAACCATGACAGCAGAAACTTTAGCCTACAGCTCATCAACATACATTTATTAAAGAAACTACGTGCCGCACGACTGGTTAGAAGTTAGAAGCGTTTGACTTTAGGTGTGAAGGGCAGTCTGGATAATTATGTGAAGGTCTTATTCCAGGCTTCTTTGAACAGTTCCATGTTCTTATCTTTTTGTGAGTTTCCTTGACAGGAAATTGAGTTTAGAGATCAAAAAAAGAGTTCGTTATTAAATGGCGTATCGATTACAGACAGGAAGTCATCTGCAGCTCATATTGTTTTGGGTTTTTTTTAAATCAGGGGATCAGAACCTGACCCGCTGATATGACACTTTTTTAACTGGAGGTGTGAGATGGGCGTTATCCTTCCAGGGGTAAATCCAGTGTGAGATAATTGTTATGAAGAAGATCGGCCCAGGCGGTTTTGAGTTTTCAGGTAAACATTTGCGGCAGGCGGTCTCATTTGGACTGACTTACATTCATGTAACATTCATGGGTTAAGGGGCCTTGCTCAGGGGCCCAGCAATGGTAAAAAGGATGGTTCTGGGGATTGAAACCAAGATCTTCTGATCACCACACCAACACCTTAAACACAACTGAAATATGATGCAAGGATTTTTAACAAACTCTGCGTTTTAAACATGTCTGAGGGCAGGTTCCCGAGAGATCTTTCCCAAGGGTTCAGTTATTTATAGCCAGGAGTCTCCATCCAGGTGCGTCAGTGAGTTTGTCTGTTTGCTTGCTCCATTTATTCTTTACGTTCGCTCAGCTCCCGTGAGGCTTGTTAGACATATCAGCAGGTCCGAAAATTACTGCTAGCTCCAAGCCGATGTCTGTATGGTGGGTCGACTCTCTTAAAACGACGGTTTTAAACAGCTCCCGGACGTAGGCGCAACTTAACCGGCATTTGGTTCAGTTGTATGCCAAAAATGCTTGGTAAGTATATTTATATGCAAATATTTAACTCTTTTTTAAAATATATTTTTTGGCCATTCTTCAAAGAATAGGATAGAGGTGGGGCGAAGGAAAGAGGGTGGGACAGGAGGGGCCCTGAGCCGGAATTGAGCCAGAGCAGAAGGGCGCCATGTATGTGCCGACGCCTTACCTTGCTACGGCATCTAAAATTTTAACTCTAAGGCAAAATGTAAGGGCGTATATCGATGACAGACATGTAAAGACATGTAAATGTAAGGGCGTATCGATTGGACGACAGACATGTAGCGAACATGTAAATGTAAGGGCGTATCGATGACAGACATGTAAATGTAAGGGCGTATCGATGACAGACATGACAGACATGTAAATGTAAGGGCGTATCGATTACAGACATGTAAATGTGAGGGCGTATAGATTACAGACATGTAAATGTGAGAGCGTATAGATTACAGACATGTAAATGTGAGGGCGTATAGATGACAGACATGTAAATGTAAGGGGCGTATCGATGACAGACATGTAAATGTAAGGCGCGTAGACAGACATGTAGAAGGCGTATCGATGACAGACATGTAAATGTAAGGGCGTAGATACAGACAGTAAATTACAGTATAGATACAGACATGTAAATGTAAGAGCGTATAGATTACAGACATGTAAATGTAAGAGCGTATAGATTACAGACATGTAAATGTATGTGAGGGCGTATAGATTACAGACATGTAAATGTGAGGGCGTATAGATTACAGACATGTAAATGTAAGAGCGTATAGATTACAGACATGTAAATGTAAGGGCGTATCGATTACAGACGACATGTAAATGTAACAGCGTATAGATGACAGACATGTAAATGTAAGGGCGTATCGATGACAGACAGACATGTAAATGTAAGGGCGTATAGATTACAGACATGTAAATGTAAGAGCGTATAGATTACAGACATGTAAATGTAAGAGCGTATACGATTACAGACAGACATGTAAATGTAAGAGCGTATAGTATGTAGATGTACATGAATGTACAGAGGGCATGTAAATTAAATGTAAGAACTGTAAGAGCGTATAGATTACAGACATGTAAATGTAAGGGCGTATAGATTACAGACATGTAAATGTAAGGGCGTAGATAGACATTAACAGACATGTAAATGTAAGAGCGTACAGAATGTTAAATGTAAGATAGGGCGGATAGATTACAGACATGTAAATGTAAGGGCGTATCGATTACAGACATGTAAATGTAACGTATTACAGCGTATAGATCGATGACAGACATGTAAATGTAAGGGCGTATCGATGACAGACATGTAAATGTAAGGGCGTATATCGATTACAGACATGTAAATGTAAGAGTAAGAGCGTATAGATTACAGACATGTAGACATGTAAATGTAAGAGCGTATCGATTACAGACATAAAGAGGAAATGTAAATGTAAGAGCGTATAGATTACAGACATGTAAATGTAAGGGCGTAGCGTATAGATTACAGACATGTAAATGTAATGTAAGGGCGTATCGATGACAGACATGTAAATGTGAGGGCGTATCGATTACAGACATGTAAATGTGAGAGCGTATAGATTACAGACAGTAACATGTAAATGTAAGGGCGTATCGATTACAGACATGTAAATGTGAGAGCGTATCGATTACAGACATGTAAATGTGAGAGCGTATAGATTACAGACATGTAAATGTAAGAGCGTATCGATGACAGACATGTAAATGTAAGAGCGTATAGATTACAGACGACATGTAAGACATGTAAATGTAAGAGCGTATAGATAGATTACAGACATGTAAATGTGAGGGCGTATAGATTACAGACATGTAAATGTGAGGGCGTATCGATTACAGACATGTAAATGTGAGGGCGTATCGATTACAGACATGTAAATGTGAGGGCGTATCGATTACAGACATGTAAATGTGAGGGCGTATCGATTACAGACAATAATTCATGTGCCAAGGTTCCACTGTAATAGTATACAATGTAAACATTGTGGAATAAACCTTTTAGACGTTGTGGCAAACAAATATGGAACGAAAATTTATTTATGATTTAAAAATATTCAATCCTATTGATTACACAGTGCAAATAGAAATGTAAATAATAAAACAATAAAAATTAACTGCACAAAAGTAGGCGCATCTTAAAGAAATGAAGACCAGCACCTCACGCAGCACCGCATAGTTTCGGGTGAACGTTTGAAGAACAGGACGAGGTGGTGCTTGCTGGCGGGGTTAATGACACTCAGACACAGGTTTCCTTCAGAAACTGCTGAGGTATTTCTAACATAGAAAGTTCAAGGTCAAGATATGTCACATGGTTTTGTGTGTACGTGCGAGTGTGTGTTTTACAGTACTGTAAATCTTGGGTTACATAAAAGGTAAATTATAATTAAAAAAAAACTCAAGCTAACGTGTAAAGTGTGAATTCTCAGAAATGGGGAAAAATTTAACTTTTCCATTGTAACAACAGAACATGCAAATTCCGGAAATTAAATTGGTGGTTCCACTGTATTCATCACACACACACACACACACACACAGACACAGACACAGACACAGACACACGCCAGTCATTTTTAGCAGCAGTAACCAGAGGCAATCCCTGGGAGTGCTTGACATGTGACCTGGTCTCCATCAATCACTCTGTACATTTTACTCTTTAAACACACAAGCACATGTTTTCTTTCACATTTTTGTGACGACCTTTAACCTAATGATTACTTTTGGTGATTAATGCGGTCTCCGCCCCAACTCTCACCTAACCCTTATATCCAACCTCAAACCAGAGAAATGACAGATTTATATATTTTGTAAAGAAACGAGAGAAAACACGTGACAACATTGTGAGGACGTGTGACAGAGTGCTGTCCCTGTGAGGACCGGTGGTCACAAAGAAATACTACAGCTCAGCAGAGCGGAAAAATCAAATGGATTCAAATGTTATAGACTGAATGAAAGCGACCGTAAACTAAATCAGACTCGAGAATATCACAGATTTCATACTTTCCAGCTGTGAACGCTTTTAAATGTAACGCTGAAGCTTCTCCAATCAGAGTGTTTATACTGCAGAACAGCGACTCTCACAGTAAAATTAATGGCAGGTTTATATACAGTGGAACAAAAAACTCCGCCTCGAGAGAGTCGACCCACTATAACGACGTCACCTTCGGAATGTGTTCGAAAGCTACACAACTTTTTTGGGTTGCCAGACTGGTGGCGTGGGTGTATTTTTTTCATACTTTACTTCATTTACACATCTTTTCCAAATGTTCGGATTGTTTTTATATGCAAAAATGTTGATTCTTTCAGCCTTTAGAACAAATCCAATTCGTATGCCAAGCCTCCGCTGTATTACGCATTGTCCTAGCACGTTATTGTTTCTATAGCAACGGAATTGTGTGGCCCTACATAATTGACAGCCAACAATGAACATACTTAATATACAAACATCAACAACAACAACAACAACAACAACGTAACAAACATATTGAAGTACGTAAGAAAACCATCCTAGTCGATATGGTGACTTAACGTTTCTATGATGATTCTGCAGTGATTCATGGTTGAAAATACACTGTGGAACAAATGGTTTCCGATATAAAGTGATCATGCAGAGTATCAATCAAGTATCATTGGTGCTTTCTTTTGTCTTTTGTGGGATTTATAGCCGTACAGTGCGAGAGAAAAAATCTGTGTGTAAAAGCTTTGACAATACGGGACGGATACATTTCTCTGCACCCAAACCAGATCAGAGTTTTCTCCCTTTCTGTGGAAGCGTGTTAACTGAAGCGAGAAAGAAAAAAAAATGGCAGAGAGATGAGGGTTACTCGACTAACCCTGCCTCCCAATCCCCTGTCTAAAAATACCCTGTTCTCTGAAAACACACAAAGCGCTTCTCTGGCAACCGGCACTCCTGCATTTATACGTTCCCGCAGCCGAGTCGTGGCTCGTGTAACAGGAATTGCGGGTAAAAACTGTCAATAGTGTTGAGGATAAGTTCTGTTAAATAAAAAAAAAAGAGAAGGGGGGGGAATTAACCGGTCCCCTTTATGGCAGGAATTTAAATCCAGTGGGGGAGGACCGTCTGTGTGCAGCCGAGATCTAAGAAAATCCGAGATAATTGTCTGATGATTAGCGGTCATGTCAACCGCGTAACAGGTGCAACAGTGCAGCTTCTCCTCCCCTGGAGACATAATTCAGGATAAAACCTGACACTATTTATCTTTAATCACATCAGGTTTTTTCGTTGCGTTCAGGTGAAGTGTGTGTACGGTGCGAGGCACGTGTGTGTTACTGATTTGCGGTTGAAAGAGCGTGACGGTTTTGAGACTTGCCTTAAGGATGCAATTGTGTAAAGAGGGAATCGTCCTGGCTGCGTGGCTATAGTATGCGTTCCTCAGAGAGAGACTGTGTGTGTGTGTGTGGCAGCTAGTGCTAACATAACAACCCTGTGTGCACGACAGGGGCTTGTGGTGCAACGCTGAGAGCCACCTGTTTAACTGAGCAGAGCCAAATCTTGCACAAATCGTGCGGCTTTGTTTAAAAAAATAAAAAAATAAATAAAAATAATATTTTCCCGATAGGTTTTGAGGACGAGAGCAGCAGATTCGTGAAATAACCCCTTGGTATTGTTGTTTTTTAGTCTTAGCGTAAATCCTCAGTGACACTTTTGCCTTTACACGTGACTTTACTGTATCGATCGACGCGTCGTCCTCGTCAAGCGGGAGAACACTAGCATAGGGTTCTTAGCTGCTTCTGAAATGAAGAATGTAGCGATATCGGGATCTGTGGCAGCTTTCAGTGTGTGTGTGTGTGTGTGTGTGTGTGTGTGTGTGTGTGTGTGTGTGTGTGTGTGTGTGTGAGGGAGGAAGAGGTAGGCGAAAAACTGTCATATGTGTAATGCTGGAGCTGGAGGTGTACTCGCTGCACAGAGCTGGCTGCGATGCAGAACGGAGGGGGAGGGAAGGAGGAAAGAAAGACACACACACACACACAGAGTGAGTAACACTTTCAACCCTTCCCCCAACCAGCCATCGGGAAGCGTAACAAGCCAAACTAGGAGGAAGACATGTGGAGAGAGCAATGGGGAAAAATAATAATAAAAGAGATGGAGGAAAAAACTTTGGATCGTATGAGCCGATAATAAAAAGGTTAACACACACTCACACACACTCACACACACTCACACACACTCACACACACTCACATCTTTGATATAACATATAAGTTTTTGCTGAAGGATCTGGTTAAGGATGGGAACAGTGATTGGAAGGAGTCTCCGTTTCCAGTGTTTTTCCTCTCTCATGCTGAGAGTTTGGGATTTTATAATGTATAATGAGACACTTTATGGAAATAACATCAAGTGCTTCATTTTAACGACCGATATTGAGGATGAAATGCGGCTCCTTTGAGGACGCCGTCTGCACTTGGGATTAACGGCGGACGCTGGCACCTGACAGGAACTCGGGCGAGTAAATGACACTCGATCACCACGGCAACAGGACAAAACACTCAGACTCGAGTCTGTAACTGTTTCTTCACTTCATCACTACAGACGAGATAAACACCAAAAGAGACAGAAAAAGAAGAATATATGAAAGGGAAGAAAGGATAGAAACATAGAGAGAGAGAGAGAGAGAGAGAGAGAGAGAGAGAGAGAGAGAGAGAGGGAGGGAGAGAGAGAGAGGAAAAAAGCAGACAGAAAAAGAAATAAGGAAACGCAACGTGGGGTAGAAACAGAGAGAAAAAAATATAGGGAAAAAAGAACGACGAAAAAAAGAGCGAAAGAGACCTGCTGAGGGAGGTGATTCCCCATATCACCAAGTTGCTACTACTGGGCCCCTGAGCAAGGCCCCAAACCGGCTCAACGGCAGAAATGTAAAATGAGGTTAACGAGACACTTTCACTATACAAACAATCCCAAACATTATGAAAAACACAGACGCAGTAAATATTTCCCATTCCAATAAGAGCCCTTCATTTAATGCTAATGTTATACACACACACACATATATATATATATATATATATATATATATATATATATATATATATATATATATATATATATATATATATATATATATACACATATACATACATACATACATACATATATACACATATATACATATATATATATATATATATATATATATATATATATATATATATATATATATATATATATATATATCGCTTTCTTAGCACGGAGAGGGAAAAAAAATAATAAAGGATGAGGCATTGGGCTCCTTTAAACCGAACACGGCGTCCCAGTCCAAAACAAAAAAAAAAAGGGGAAAGGGAAACTAACTAATTCCTAACTAAGGAATTAGTTAGTTTATTGAAAACTAATAACTAATAATTAATATTACTATAATATTAACAAAGCAATATCAGACCACAACTTAGCACAATATCGATACGAGTGAAATTATTTAGAAGACACAACAAAGTGGCTGTGAAATATTGTGTCACTTAACATTCAGATAAAATGTTTTATTATAATATTAGGGGAATTACGGTAAATAAAACGGTTGCTGGCTTTGGTTCTTCGCTGCTTGTCGTTAACCTAAGAGGTGTTTGACTCATGTTGAGAAGGAAACCACCTCACATGGGGGTAATCCTGACTTGCTACATTGCTACGACAACCAAGATGGTTTAAAAAACCCCCCAAAAAAACCAAAAAAAAAAACCAAAACATGATTTGTTTGGGAAAAATCCGGAAAAAAACGCATTTGCTGCAGGAAGCTGATGAAGCTCTTTTAACCCTCCGCCACACACACACACCTGTACTACGTCCTGAAC
Source organism: Bagarius yarrelli (assembly GCA_005784505.1). Taxonomy (NCBI): domain Eukaryota; kingdom Metazoa; phylum Chordata; class Actinopteri; order Siluriformes; family Sisoridae; genus Bagarius; species Bagarius yarrelli. Next base: position 136,889 of record VCAZ01000320.1, on the reverse strand, counting down.
AGAACAGGAATGATAAGTTTCCCTCTCCTGACCACAACACACACTCCTGTGTATAAATAGCACCGAGTCTGGGTCACCCTTATCCTACAGTCATATCTAGTTATCTCCTGTTACACACACACACACGCGCACACTCGTCATTGCACGGGAACACATTCACACAAACCTTTTAAAGCTGTTACGCTGAGGTGTGATCCTAAAGTGGCAAGTTGAAGAACGCAAAGAAATTGAAAAAAATAAAAAATAAAACCAAAAACCCCTCCGTCCTGTTGGAGAATATGAGTTAATGAGTTAGAGGATCTTTTTAGGAGATGTGCATATAGATTATTGCATCGTAATAAAATCCTAAGGCAGCACTGGGTACATAAACGCTCCTCTATAAACATGCTTGAGACAGTTTCCTAAATTAGCCAGGATGCCGTATGACTAGCGGCTGATTGTGAAATTGTGCAGGGGGGGTTAAATGCTGCGCTGGCATGAATCTCATAACTCGTAATTTACCGTACAGAATTCCGACTGGAACATTTTCTTTGTTAATTTCAGTCAACATAAACTCTCGCCTCGTGTCTGCATAAGAACAGCAACGGTGATATAGTAAAGCGAGTCTTTAGCAAATTTTTTACAGCTGAAGCTTAAGAAAGCACGATTCTCAAGATGGCCGACCTCCATACAGCACTCCGTCTATAGGGTGCGCAAAATTTCATCATTCAAACCCCTTTGAACTGGGCAACACTATCAGAGAAGGGCAGCTAAAATAAACGTCTCTTCTAATATCGAGAGATATTTTTTTCAAATCAAAGCTAGTAGGGAAACGATATGATAATGAGTCAAGGAACAAAATAAACGGCCCTGTACTGTTTAAAAGGGAAAAGGATGCGATGGAGGAGGAGGAGGCGGTGCTGAAGGGGAGGATGGGAGGATAAAGAGACCTGGGGCAGCGAAGGATAGGGGGAGTAATTAACAGGAGTGGGGGGTGGAGAAGAGTTGCGGAGGTGTGTATGTGTATGTGTGCGTGTGTGTTTGCCGTGTTGCCCTTCATTCGAGCCGCACTTGAACAGGCCAATTGTTCTCATCTCTCTGCTCGATCAGTCTTTCTAGGTGAAAAGTGGGCGGGGATCAACTGTCCTGGTCTCGCCTTATGGTTTACCATCGCAAATAAACGAACACTGCTTGTTGCCGAGCAACTGCAGAGCGTAAACAGCTTTAACTATAAAACTGGAGGCTCCTTCCTCCAGCATTAAACCTCCGGCGGAAATCTTGCACAGGCGCATGGACGGTTTTACATTTATGTTCCTGTAACCGAGCGGGAAACCATAACAGGCACGCTACTGTTCACTGTAACTGAACGATGGCACAGGACTAACACAGGATTACGTTTACATACATAACAGGCACGCTACATGACACCAGACTTTGTTAGTAATAAACTTGCTTACACTTGACTAGTTCGACATTTGTTTACATTCCAATGCATTATCATAACTGCTGTGTGTTCTTCTGTTAGCACCAAACTGGTTAAACTGCGCTGGTTAATAATGTTAACTAATCGTTTAAGCACTAATAACACTCAGTAGTTATAGTTAAGTCTGGTTATAGAGGTGAAGGTGTGTGCTGTGATGTGTTTATTTGCTTCCTGAGCGTTATTTAGATCTTGGCTCAGGCGTTACTGGTCAACAAATAGATTCAGGGTGTAAAACCCTACTGACAGGCGGAGTCGTCCCACATAAAGCATCTGAGGAGGTCATGGTATGTGTTTAAGGTCTGATAGTTGTGTGGATCTATGCAGAGCTATGCTAATCAGTTACACTTAACAATTGAACACCTCATTAACCACAAATGACTCCTGACCTCAAACCTTTACAAAACACCTTTAAACTTTAAACTCTTTAATCTTTAAATGGACCTTTAAACTCATCAAATGACCCTTTCAAAAACTTTAAAAACTCATCAAATGACCCTTTAAACGACTCATCAAAAACCCTTTAAACGACTCATCAAATAACCCTTTAAACGACTCATCAAATAAACCCTTTAAACAAACGACTCATCAAATGACCATTTAAACGACTCATCAAATGACCATTTAAACAACTCATCAAATGACCCTTTACTCACTCACAAATGACTCCGATGACATTTAAACGACTCATCAAATGACCCTTTAAACAACTCATCAAATGACCCTTTAAACAACCCTTTAAAAGACTCCTCAAACGACTCCCTAAATGACTCCTCAAACGACTCCCTAAATGACTCCTCAAACGACCTTACAAATGACCCCTCAAACAAATGACCTTCAAAATGACCCTCAAAACTCCTCAAACGACTAAACCTCCCAAACGACTCCTCCACAGTATGTGTTGTCAGATCTTACCACTTCTTTGGTCCTACACTAGTCGAGAACTATTTTGGTGCACACGTCTAACAAACACATGATTAGCATCTGTGTATTAGCGCATAAACATACTAGAGCATAAGTATTAGAACCTGCTGACTGCACACATGTAGTACACAGATGTTTTGTGTGTAAATATTGTCACACACATAAACATAAAGCAAACGTACAAAAGTATTGGAACACCCTTCATCAACCTATTCCAGATGTTTGCCTCACTCTTCCTTCTATAATCTGCTCCGTTCTTCTGTGCAGGTCATGTGACTGTGTGGATTTGATTATTCAGTTTCAATAGTATTAAGAAGATCAAGCTGAGGTGAGGAGGTCTGAGGTTTAGTGGGGTCAATCAGGTATGTGTGTGTGTGGGTGTAAGAGAGATGGTGAGGTGTCCACAAACTTTTGACCATGCAGTGTATCTATAGTGCATAAGTATTGGCACTGTATTAGCGTACACACATGCCTAGTGCGAATTTAACACTGCTTACGGGTATTGCATAAGTATTGGCACCCTTCTGGAGCGTCGGGTTTATTACGTAAGTATTGGTATGTGTGTGTGTGTGTGTGTGTGTGTGTGTAAAACACAGCTAAAACTAGGTCATACGTTTACCTGCTGCTGCAATTTTTCTTGCTTTTATTTTTCTTTTTGGATCCATCCCTGTCTTTGTGGCTGGTGAACGGTAACGTGGAGGCGTAGCCATGTTCTGCTTCTGCAAATTAAAAAAAGGAAATCAGTGTATAAATTACCAGATTTTTTCAAGCAGTCAGAAAAGACGGCAAAGATCTGGAAAAAAACCATCCTCACAACTGTACAATGACCGCCTTATAATAAATAAATAAATAAATAAATAAATGTGTCGGGTTTTGGGTCAATGATGTCATCTGAACTGGAGTAAACCCACCAAGAGCCTGAACCACAACACATCCAAGAGGAAGAGTCGGAAGAACGAAAGAGATGATGAGGAGGTGTTGATGATCAGGAGGAGGAGGAGGAGGAGGAAGAGTGAAAAATCCAATTTAATACAAGAAATGGGGGAAAAAAAAACAAGTCATCTAGCGTGCGCGTGCACACACACACAGACATGCAAGAGGATGCGTGAGTGCAAATCACACGCACACACACAAAATCACGTGATGTGCAACAAACACCTTTATGCAAAAAATATACAATTTTACGAAAAATGTAAATCTTGTATTGCAATTTCGAGAAGAGGGTCAATTTTTAGTTACACACACACACACAGGTGCACACAGCGCGTGCATGCATGCATGCATGCAATTAAGCAACACAAAAAACATGCATGCAATATATTTATTTTATATTTTTACCTCTTTCTCTGCGATCAAGATACTCAGCGGCTTCGATCAACATCTGTACCATCCCGATGGCCGCCATGTTCAGCGATAACAGCGAGGGTAGTTTTTCAATAGAAATAAAAATATATAAACGTAAAAAACTGGAAAAAAAAGAATTAGGACAAATAATGGTGCTGTTCCTGCGCGCGCTCGTGTCGGTTACTGAGGGAAAAAGCAAGAAAAACAAACAAACAGCAACCGAAGCGAGTTCAGTGACAGCATGAGGAAAAAACACTTCCGAGAGAAAAAAACTGCGAGGTTTTTAATAAAAATGCTGATTTCTGAAGTAAAGTGTTTATTTTTTCGAGCGCAGGATTCCAAATGACGTGTCAACAGTGAGCTAGCTGCGGCTAACCGAGGCGCTCTGCTTTCTCTCAGGTAAAAATAATCGAAAACAAGCTGCCAGAAAAAACACACCAAAAAAATCTTGGTGTAAATTATAAAGTGCGAATAAAAAACAAACAGCTAGTAAACAGAATTTAATTACAAAAAAAAAACTTCTTCTGCTTGTTCCTCCAAATGAAAGTGTCAAAAACAAAAACAAGCCCTGACAGCAGCTTCGCCGAAAATAATATTTAAGTTTTATTTGTTTATCCTAATTTTGAGTACAAAAACTTTACGCGACGTTTTAGTGGAAATAAACTAGAAAATAAGCTGCAAATTAATTCCAGAAATAAAAAATAAACAAAGTGCCAGACTCTGTGTAAAAAATAAGATAAAGTTGGACTTAGACTAGTTATGCTAAGCTACATCATCAACCATTAGCTTTTAGCAAATGATTTTTGTAATTATTATGATTTAAAATTTGATTAACGACAGAAAAAGCACCGCTGTCGAAATTATAAACGTCGCTCTTTGCTGGCAGCCGAAAGGGTTGTGAAGCGACTGTCATATTATCCTCGTCTCGACAATCGGCTTGATCTCATTCACTCCCTCTCCTCCTGATCAGGTGCCCTAAGTAGGCGGAAAAAGTGGCGTCTTAAGCTCACTATTTGTATTAAAATATGCTGTTTAGGACGCGACCCATAAACGATCTGCTATTGGACGACGCGTATAAAGAAACGTGTTTCTTATTGGTTAAACGGTCTGTCATAGAAACAAAAGTCACGCGTGACACGAAGCCGCTTTCCTATTGGTCGAATCTTTCGGGATTTCGACGTTTGGAGAGAATAAAACACAAATATTGACAAAATACGTAATAACAATAACATTGTCCGGTACAGCTTTGGTCAGTGGAAACCTTAAAAGGTAAATTAGATGTCGGTTAGTCGAATGCTGTTGCAGCTCATGCGTTTAATATGTCAGAGATCTAAGCCATTCATGCTCCGTTTGTTGTTCAATCGCTATTGGTCGCTTTGCGCCAGCACAGTCGCTTGTTATTGGCTGACAAGCAACACCCCCGGAAGTGCAGCTCAGCCACGCCCACCCTTCCCTGCACATGCTGTTTTTTTGCAAAAACATGACGTTAGGATTGTTTTTTATTACTTATTACCAAAACTTTAACATTCTGCTGCACTTATTGTATTTATATCATCAACCTGCCTTTTTTCATTTACATCAATCATAATTAATTTACTAATTAATTATAGATTCTAAAAATAGTTAATTGAAATGTTTGCTCACTGCTATCATCACTCATTAGATCACAGGGATGAGCTCTGTTCAGGAGCAGCACAACAAACTCAGAGGACTGATTATAAATTATTACATTATCACAAGTTTAATTAACATAAAAAAAAAACAATGGTAAAAAAGTGCACTGATATCCAGTAGCAAAGTTTATTGAACGTTAGTATACATGTATACAATATATAAACATAGGCATGTCATATTAATGATAAACTAAAATACACACACAAAATGTCGAAAGGGGGAAAAAACCCACTACAGCAGACGTTACAGTCTTTAGCCGTCGTCCTGAATCAAGCAATAAAGTCCAGAGGTCTGTTGAAGCCACCTTTTCTGTTCATGTATTGCCTGGGAAAAAAAATATGATTACATCATTGATCTCCTCTCTGCACCAACATATTACATCACCGGCAGCCAATAAGAGCCTTTGTCTAAGAGCTGGGAACAGACTCCAGATGCGATTGGTCGACTGAGTCGGGGAGCTGCTGCTGATGATGCCAGTGAAGTAAACAACACGAACACGGCATCTCCTCAGCAGCAAGCAGACAGATGTAAAAAAAAAAAAGGGGGGGGAGAGAACAAACTCCATCCCTTTAATCAAATGTTATTTAAGGCAACTTACATACACACAGATTTGACCAATTAGAGGTAAGGTGAGGGTTAGGGGACATGCTCAGGGGCGCAGCAGTGGCAGTTTCCTGCAATCAGCAGTCCAACGTCTTACCCACTGAGCCTCTACTGATGAGATAAGACATTTGACATTATTTCCATTTCAATTAGAAAATAAAGCCGGCAAGTGGTGCAGTGTGTTAAGGCGCCGGCAAGTTGTTGCACTCCGACGACCCGGGTTTGATTCCAGTACGGGCCCTTTATGGTCTGCCCCCCCCTTTTATCTCTCCTATTAATAAGGGCAAAGAATGCCCCAAAAATATCTTTAAAATTTGAAAGACATGGGTCATTTTCCTGGAGTTAAAAGACGGTGAGTGTATAAGAAGCTGGTGTATTTAACACCTCGTCGCTAGACAATTTTCTTGAGTAAAACTCCAACATGTCAGGACTGTGAAGCCACAGATAAAATTTAACTCCATAGTAAATTCATTTCTGATAAGTATCATAATCATGCAACAAAATGTGCTATTGCTAGCCACGCCCCTCTTAGCCGGGCCACGTCGTCAACGTAAAACCTGTGCAAACGGCGGCATCGCTGATCAGTTCATGCAGAATTTTACTAGTTCAGGATGGCAGAAATGGCGGCAACACCGGTGTGACCTTATTACACCAAACATTCGGTTCAATCCCTCCACCGGTTTTCAGGTGTGTGATTTCAGAAAGTTACTACACACAATACGCACCTTCAGTGGGAGGAGTTTAAAAAAGAATCCAGTTCTTATAATGATTTATATCAGAGCGGAGCTGCACCATAAACAATCAAACACAATAATCCAAAAATGAAGATGAAGACACAGAGAGAAAGAGAAAGTAAAGTAAGGGAGCATCAGTAAGAAGAAGAGGAAGACAGAAATAGGGGGTGAGACAGACAGAGGAAGATGAAGTGAGAGAGAGACCAAAAGACAGAAAAGAAAGGGGAAACAAAGATTAGAGGAAAAAAGAGAGCACCTGTATTTTCTTTTCTGAGTAACGTTGATGGCGTGTGCATTCACAGAACCGTCCACCTTCCGACCCTGAGAGAGAGACACAGTGAGAGAGACAGAGATGTGTGTTAAAGATTTAAAGTAAATGTTTTAGGAGAAGATTCTGTGATGTGATTTTCAACTCTGTTTAGGACAGAGAAAATGGACAAAACAGAAAAGAAAAAAATAGCAGGTTTTGGTCTCACAGCGCCGCCGTGTGGTTGTCAGCAGCAACAGCTACAGCGATGAAATGTGGGTGTCACAGTGTTTTCACTCCTATTAGCCGGCTTTGTCAGTTAATTGTGAGAATCTTTTTAAGGAGTGTTCAGTGATGTAACCCTTTTCTGAACAACTTTTATACGACCATTCAAAAAAAAGAGACTGCTAAAAAAAAACAAGCAAAAAAAGCATGAAGCGACTCAGATCTAATTCTTATTAGTGATTCAATTCAGAGTCGAGAGACAGACAAAACAAGAAAGAATGAGAGACAGTCAGCTAGAGAGAGCGAAAGAGAGAGATATTCAGGGGACACAAAGATGCACACAAAGAGTGAAGGAAAGTTAGAGGGAGTCAGAAGGGATTGAGACACCGACAAAGGCAAGAAAAGAAAAATTAGAAACAGAATAGGGGAGAGGGAGAGAGACGGCTAAGACAACTGACAGCTGGAGTCCCGTCCCTAACATCAATCAGCCAATCACTTTGTTGAACAGCAGATAACAGCTGACCAATCGGATTCCCCGACTGTCTCACGCACAGAATGAGATCAATCCGCTGTTAGTCTTCTACACCCAGTGAACGAGTTGCCAACAGTGCAGCCATGTGACTCTCACCTTCGTGGTGTCAAAGGAACCGAAGCCCATCAGCTTCATCATCTCGATCTCCTCCTCGGTTTTCCCCTGCATGTCCTCCGCTGCAACACACACACAGAGTTACTGTTTATTCCTTCTGTATCTCTTATGCATGTATGAACACAAACTCACCTGATATCTGATGCACCTTCACCGGTTTCTCCTTCACTTCCTTGCGCTCCTCTTCTCGTCTGTCCTTCTGCCTGAGCGGCGACAGCGAGGACGAGCGGTGTCGCCGTGGAGACCTGCATTTGAACAATCGAATGGACCAGGAAATCTTTCAAGAAAAACCTTTTATTCTGCAGCCAAAAAATATTTTAAAATCAACAATAAATAAATGATAGTAACCAGTGATTGGTTGCTTTACATGTCAATCAAACGCCCCAACGGGATTAAAAGTTGCTTAGTCTAAAGTCTTAAGTAGGGTCACTTCCTGGTGACGTGAATTCAGACTTAAATTTACAGCATTTGGCAGACATCTTTATCCAGAGTGACTTACATTTACCTCATTTATACAACTAACCAATTGGAGGTTAAGGGCCAAAGGTTAGGAGCCCAGCAGTGGTGGCTTGGTTAGCAGTCCAACACCTTAGCCATGAGCCATCACTTCAAATTAACAGTTATATCTATAAGTAAATATATAATTAACAGGATTTTCACCTGGATCGCCGTCTGTGTGGTGAGCGCGAGCGGCTTCTACGCCGGTCCCGGTCTCTGTCCCGCTCTCGAGACCGTGAGCGTTCGCGTTCCCGCTCCCGTTCTCTGCGCCTGCGCTCTCGGTCCCGGGAAGACGAGCGCGAGCGGCGTCTCTCTGCCAAACATCAACAATCATCATCATCATCAACAACAACAACAACAACAACAACAACAACAACAACAACAACAACAACAACAACAACAACAACAAAACACCGGCCGCGTCCCAAATCTCTCCTCAGTTTCACACTAAAACACCAGGTAGGGCGTAGAAATTCATAAAGAATTAATATAAAGCAAAAAACCCACACCGCTTAAGAGTGTTTAAGAGCACAGTAAGCTTGCTATTGTTCAAATAATTAATTAAAAATGAAAAAATAATTACATTTATGCGCCGCATTAACGTTTAATAATCATTTATCTGAAGAGGTCCATGGGCGCGTTGTTGCTAAATCTAATAGCAACCTCGAACGTGTAAAATTAGTAAAACAACGTAAAAACTTAAATAATTTCCTACCTCGTCGTGGGGGTGACCTGCTCCTGCTTCGACCCATTTTAACCTTACAGATCTGTGGATTTTACTCACAAAGAAAAGAAGCTGGTAGATTTCTGGATGTAAACGATCGCCTTACGCCATTTTGTACGCCAGCGCGCAACAGCGGATGATCCGGGGGGAAACAACAAACGCCGTATTTTAGGTTCCCCGTCTAACAGTTCCGGTGTAAACGTGTTTATTCATCATTACGTTTTATTAAACCGTTTAAAAGTCAAAACAAAAAGTACAAATAAATCAGCATTTTATTACAACAAACGTAGTTTCAAGCAAGTAAATTCTTTAGATTTTAATTGAAATTCCTTTAATTCCAAAGAAATACTCGAACTGTTTTTAAAGCTACTGATTTGTTGAAGATTCTATTATTTAATTATTTACTCAAAAAAGTAATCTACAACCTGTAACGTTGTATGTTATTGTGTTATATTACCAATCGTTTAATTGTTATACCTTTTGCTATTGCAACTTTATTGCAACTTTAATATAAAAAGTCGACCCATTCACTCATTTATATTAGTTTTATTTATAATGGTATAAATAAATATATTATAAGTACAATTGTGTTACTTTACTTTTTCAAAATACTTAAAATAATTTAATATTAATTGTAATACTTTGTAAATTGTAACACATGATAAATGAATAAATCTGATAATGTTTCTAATTTTAGAAGTGTTATATTTCGGTATTTTGATGCTTTGTGGACAAAAACAAAAGCTTTAAAATGCTTAGAAAAAACTTGCTTGAAATACTGAATTGGACAAGGATAAAGCTCCAGAAGGCAGTTTACTCAACAAGAAGCCTTAAAAACGGAGGAAACATCAGAACGTATGAATCATTTTTTTAAGATAATTAAATATATTTAAATGATTGGCTTGAAGGATGCAGAAGGAAGCGGTTGGAGACGATGCTGCAGCTTTGGACTACGTAAGTGAAGTTCTGATAGAAATATAATTTAGGTGTTAAACTGTATATTATATAACGAGGACCAGAAGTTCATAGTTATGAAAGACCAAAATACTTTGAGAACAAAAACATCTCCTAAAATAATTGTGATCATTAATTATAACAACAACAACAACAACGCAGAAATTCTCGTCACAGGTTTTTTTTAATGCTCAGTTCAACCTTGAGTTTACTTTACATCCTAATATGACATGGATTTAAACCAGCACATATACACACAAAGGCCATAAAATCAGAGTCGATGATCATAAAATTAATCATTACAACTGCAACTGAAAATCATCTGCTGGGTCTGAAATCACATACCAGTTAAATACATACTACATTTACATTCCCGGCCTCTAATAAAGTCTGTTTTCTATAGTATAATTATCGGAAGTATAAATGAATTTGGGACGTATTACATCCACATCCGCCATGTTGATTTTGTCATGTGACACAACGTCACCGCAGCGTGAATTTAAAGTATGATAATGTTTAATTTGGATGATGATAAACGAGTGTAATTTAACTAGAAGGAAGGATGTTTTTTTTTCTGAAGCTACTTTAGCACTTGTGAATTGACACTTGTCTTTTATAGTATGGGAAAGTATGCGATTTCAGACACAGCGATCGATTATAGATAATAAGATTCGGGAAGTGGAATGTCTGAGTGCCCTTTTTCAAATTGATTTTCTTGTTGCATATTTAAGGCTAAGATATGTTTAATATTCGTTGTTTTCATACTATATTTTATTTATAAGCACGTAATTCCAGTCGGTGAAGATCGTCAGCGAATTATCGAAAAGTGTTGAAAAGAGAAAGTGTGGATTTCATGCTGCGTTCTTGTTTAATGTAGTATTAAAAAGTGTGTGAGGAGCTCGTTTCCGGAGCTTTCTTTAGCAGGGTTAGTCAGATCATGATGAGAATCAGCTTTGTTATAAAACAATCATCTTAAAATGCTAACAGATGAATACACACTGTGTGTTAAACTACTGTTTGTGTTACTGTGTGTGTGTGTGTGTGTGTGTGTGTGTTGGAGATCTTAAGTCTCCACCTTCTCCTTCTGCTTCTTGCTCTTCTTCAGGAATGATGGCGCTTTGAACTTCTTCTTCTTCTTGAATGGCGACTTGGAGGGTGAACCCTCAGGGGTGGTGCCGACAGGCTTGGTGGGTGGGACGGAGGGCGGGATTACCGAGCTTTCGGACGTGTCACTAGTGGAGAGAGCCTTCAACCCTTTCTCCAGCTCTTCCTGCTGCTTCTCACCCTGTTCCTCTTCCTGTTTCCCGTTCGGGATGTTTTTCCCATCAGTCTCTAAAATCACACGATGAAGTTAAAGGGTTAAAAACCAGACGCTTTTAATTTGTTTAGTTTTGTTCAGTTCAGTTGTTCAGTTTCTGTTTTCGAGCTCTAACTCTAGTGGAGAAGGATTCAATTCTGAATCGACTCGTTTTAGGAAGTGAATCAAACATCTAGTATTTTATTTGATAGAGGCAGGCAGGAGCCGCAGCAGTGTAGAATGTTCTTAAATGAAAGAATAAAAATGGCAGACGATATTCGTTTTGTGACTTTTTTTTGTCATTTCTGTGCATGAAAAGATGATTTAAACCTTTTTCTATTTATATGAAGACATTCTCAGCTCAACTCACCTTAAGTCAAAAAATCCACTTTGTTCAATTCGATGCAACGTGACCCTTTTTTTCAGCATTCGGCAGACGTCCTTAACCAGAGCGACTTACATTGATCTCTTTTATACAAAACTGAGCAAGTGGGGGTTAAGGGCCTTGCTCAGGGGCCCAACAGTGGTAGGTTGGGGATGCTGGGATTTAAACCCTGATCCTCAAATTAGCAGTCCAACACCTTAATCACTGCACTACACACTTCCCCCAATCCACACCAATCCAAAGCACCAAATAATCAAACCAACCGATTTTTCATTGATTCCTTTCAAAGAACCCCAAAATTTCTGCCATCATTTTGTGGCGTTTGAATGTCTTTTTATTGCACATTTATAGACAAGAAGGAAAACAGGAAGTTGTGATTCCATTTAAAGATGGCGGAGGTGCTTAGATTAAAGATGTTAGTTTTGTCTGGATGATGAAGAAAAAAAATAATAAATTCACACCAGAAAATGCCAAATAAAATGATTAACGAGCATTTATTGATAACGGATTAATCCGGAATTTCTCGTTAGTTATGATTCAGAATGTTCCAGACCCCATTTGAGATGACGTGTACCTTTACATTTACGGTATTAATAATCACATGGTGTGAGTGTGTTAAAGACATGCGTGGTGTCAGTGAGTGAGTGAGTGTGTAAGGGCTCACCTGAGACAGGTGGTTTGGTGGGGGAGGGGACTTTTGTGGGAGAGGAAGCAGGGGGAGAAGTGCCTGTATCGTTCATCACCTCCTCCCCATCTGAGAAGAATGAGATGGGGGCAGAGGCAAAAGCAAGTGATTAGTAAATCACACACACACACACACACACACACACACACACACACACACAGAAAGTGTTACTAAAAAAGAAGGAGGAGGAATAGTTAATAAACACATACTATAGTGTGTAGTGTAAGAGTGTGTTTCATGCAGCAATGACAGACTGGGCTGAGGAAGCATGTGACTGTGTGTGATGTTCTGTAGGAGCGGGGGGAGGTGTGGAGGCAGAGTGACTGACGGTCAGTAGTGTAAGGGTCGTACCATCCAGCACCAGCTGCTTGGCCTGCACTTCTTTGTGATAATCCTCTAGCGCCTGATCCGTCAGCTCGTTAAACGGGTTCGGTGGTTCAGGTTCGGGGGTCGAAGGAACATCTGTGATTTCTGGAGACTGTGTTGGGAGGCGCGCACACACACCACACACACACACACACACACACACACACACACACACACACATACATATAAGCAAATATTTATATAAATTTTTGTTACAGTAATGATAATGATGAGGATGATGGTGATGATAATGGTGATGATGATGGTGATGATGATGATGATGTTGATGATGACGTTGATGATGATGATGATGGTGGTGATAATGGTGATGACGTTGGTGATGATGATGCTGATAATGATAAAGGTGATAATGATGATTATGATGATGACGATGAAGGTGATAATGATGATGATGATGGTGATGATGATTAAGGTGATAATGATGGTGATGATGATGGTGATGATGTTGATGATGATGGGTGATGATGACGTTGATGATAATAGTGATTGATAATGTTGATGATGATGATGATGATGTGATGATGATGATGATGTAATGATGATGATATTGGTGATGATAAGGATAATGATGATAAACAATAGAACACATCTCATATAAACACTCGACCGGACGGATTTCAGTCAGAATGAGAAAAAGGGTTTATGTAAATTGGGCCGTCCGTCATTCAGTCTTAACACTCGCTCTTCTTTACTTAGTGTCAGATTAGCCTGAGATCGAAGTGTCACACTCCAAACTCGAAAGAGGCAGAAAATCGATTGTGACGAGACTTGGAATAATCAATCACCTACACACACCTGAGACACACACACACACACACACACACACAAGCTAAGATCTGGTCTGTAAATCAAGACTGACTGACAGTGATTGTCACTTAATTCTAATGACAACCTGATATCTGAACTGAGTGTGTGTGTGTGTGTGTGTGTGTGTGTGTGTGTGTTTCTTTCTTTATGCACTCTGTGTTTATTAGTGACTCCTGACTGGATGTTTTTTGTACCGGTGGGCTGTTCTCTGTGATCACGCCCGCTAACAGCTGAGACTGCGGTCCTGCCGTCTTCGCGTCCTGACGGTTTTGCTCTCGGATCTGCAAAAACAAACAAAAAAAACATTAGGATTAAAATCCAGAATGAGTTTAAATCAATTTCAACACAGAGCTGCTCGAATCCTCCGATATGATTTGGTCAGCAGGAGTTTACTAAATCTTATCCTCCTTAATTCCGCACTACATTAGAGTTAGTGTGAATTTACCGACTGTTAATAAAGTCTATACAGAATAAATAAAATTTAGACATACTACATCCGCCATGTTGATGTTGATCACATGACCTGGGCGTCACAGCAGTGTGAATATAAAGTGTGATGATGTTTAAAGTTTGATGATGATAAACCAGTGAAATGTAACTACAATGAACAATGTTTTTATCCTGAATTATTAAAGTTACTTTAAACTCTCGTAAGGTGCCGCGTTGCCCTCTTTTTTCCCACCATTTTGGATTATGACGACATGCGGATTGAGATTTCGGTCCATGTATTTTAATGTGCTCATAAGCCTATGCGTTATGCTTTCTATAGTAACGACTCCTTCTTAGGGAGGGATACAGAAGCTGTGCTACATAATAAAGTAATAAAGTCTTCTGTAATTGTTTGTTGTTGAAAGGTGTAAAGCTCAAAAAGAAGAGTTTATATTTTTTTTATAATCGCATCATTTATAAAATGGAGAATAAAAAAGAAAGAGACCAGAAACAGGAAGATCTGCAGAATTCAAAATAAGTATAAACAGATAAAAATGATGGCGCTTTTAATCTAATACAATATTTGTTTGAAAATGTATTTTGTTTGTCATTTCCTGCTGCTAATTTAATAACAGGGGATAATTATAATAAGGGTGAAGCCCCATAACTCTCATTTTCTTTTCTAATCTGTAGCTTGAGATTGAGGTACCTTGTTCCTGGTCTCCAGAACTTCCTGTGGGTTGGTGAAGAGCGGAACGAACTGGTTGGGATTTTCGATCTTTATGGCTGTGCCGCCGCTTTGGGTAACTTCATCTGTCCGCAGCCACTAAGTATGAAAGGAAACGGAGCGTTAGTGAGACGGAACATACTGCAGGAATGAATACAGGAGCTGGAGAGGACGAGACGGTGGCGCGGATAGAGGGCAGCAGACACACTGCAGGAATCATGATTCACATAACAAAAAAAAACTGCATTGCAGGGGACAGAGAGAGAGAGAGAGAGAGAGAGAGAGAGAGAGAGAGAGAGAGAGAGAGAGAGAGAGAGAAGACAGAGAGAGAGAAAAAGAGAGGACACACACAGAAAAAGGAAAAAGAGGTGTAAGAGAGAGAAGGAGAAACAGATAGACAGAGGAAGAGACAGACAGACAGAGTGAGAGGAGGGAAAGAGAGAGAGACAGAGACAGACAGATGGGGGGCAGAGAGAGAGACAAGGGACAGATACAGAGAAGATTATTGTTAATATACACCCACTGTTAACCAGGGGGGCCTGCTAGTAATTTTGGGCTCTATAAATAAATATAAAGTTGGGCTCCCTATGACACCAATTTCAGACTGTTACTACTAATAAAAAAGATCTTTGGGGGCCCCAAGTTGATAGGCTCATGAATGGATGAATTGTCCTCATATTCCCCCAACCCCCTAGCGGCACCTTTGCTGTTACCTCTATTATGGTATGTGTGTCAGTTCTGGTGTATTTGTACCGTAGTACGGTGGCCGGGGCTCGCCTGCTCCTGGTTCACCTTCTGGTAGGTGTTAGGAGTGTTCAGCCATCTTGTTTTCTCCAGCTGCTGTTTATGGGCATGGGGTTGAGGGCGCACTTGCACTCGTTTCCCATCATCATCAAAGCTGAAGGAAGTGACTGTGGCGGGAACCTCCACCTCTCTACGGGTCCGGGAGCGCTCCAGGAGGACAGGGAAGCGGTAGGCGTAACCGGTACGATACCCCTAAAAACACACAGGGAGAGGACACTGTAAAGTTAAGAGTTGGACAGGGGACATGATGGCTCAGTGCGTAAGGTGTAGGACAGCCGTGAGTTCAATTCCCAGCAACACCACATTTCCACTGTTGGGCCCCTAAGCAAGGCCCTTATCCACTGCTTATATGGATCAAGAATATAAGATGATTTGTCTATTATTACTAGTTTGTTGCGTGTGTGTAGTTTATCATGTATTTTAAATGGATGCAGTCTCTGACCAGGTTGTCAAGGGTCCTCATGAGTGCCTCGAACTCGTGCTCTCCAAGCCTGGTCTTGTGCATGGGTCCGAACGTGGATCCGGCCCAGCCCACGCTGCCGGTTGTGTTGGGTCTGTGAATGTTACGGTCCAGCATGATGAGGTTCTCTTCTCCTCCAGCGCAGCACAGAGCCGAAACCTTAAACATGGTTTAATTCAGTTAAATCTCATAGACGTCAGGCAGAAGTTCTGCGCAAAAGATACACACACTGATTAAATTCCTACCAGTGGCAGCCGGTCACAATAATGAATTTACCAGTCATGTATTACAAAGTTTTATTTTAAAAGTATTGTTATATGTACGGCTGTCACGATAAATCTGTGTGAATTGACTGTAATGATTAATGTGTTTGTTTAAGGCTTAAAAAATAATTGTTTGTAAAAAACAATTAACATTAAAAAAAAACAAAGTATTTTATAATTGGCTCCAATTTTGTGCCTTATTGACGCTCGACTTTGATATAGATAAATAGTATTTTAAGGAAATTCATATTTTCTTTCCTGTCAGTGGTGTTTATCTGTTTAGCAACATATAAAATGATTCCTGTTCTCTGCAATTGCATTCTGGGTCGTTAACATGAGTTGCGCTGGTGATGTTGCGTTATTGAAGCAGTGTTTGGAGTGTCAAAAAACCCCGACGATCTGACTTTCACATCACGCCGCTCCACTCACTCACTCTGGTTGAAAGTAGGGGGTTGCAGGTACTACAGCTCCCCCTAGTAGCTAATGAAAGTGTGAAGTAATTGCATTTGAATTCAACGACCACAGTTAGGTTAAATAATCGCAATTATACGATTATTCAATAATTGCGACAGCCTTAGCTATATGAACAAAAGTGCAATAACATTTGATTTACGCCAGGTGGTTTTACAGCAGTATTTCTGTTGCATAGTAGCAGTTAAAATATTTCTTCTAAATCTTAATTTTAGACATTAACGCAATCAACTTACATATAGAACGAAGCTATTTGCCAATGACAGGCCATTGAGATTTTGAGAGTTTTTTTTTTTTTTTTTGTTTATTTTTTTTTGTTAAAACTTTACTTTTAAAAAACTAGTTATAATCAGAATTCCGATCATACTATTATAACAGGCACCTTCCAAGCAACAGCAAGTGGCCATTTATAAAGCTGATTAGACCGTTCTCCATTTGCTCTATTTCCTCACAGCTGGAGCTGATGTGAGTCATGCCTTTTATGGTGGACAACATTAGTATTACAGCCCTTATTTGTGCATCCAATTGACATAAACGTCTAAATTATTTAAATAATTATCTTAATTACTGATAATGAACCCACAGTGAACTCAAATTCTCTGATTCATGATACATTTATTGAATTCTTTAACTGTTTGACTTTAACATTTTTTATATTTTAGCTAACAGTAACGTTACATCATCTCCATCAGCTAGCTACAGTCCTGCATTACTAACAGTCTGATTTTTCAGTTTGTTTGTGCCCCCAAAATGTTTCCACACCAGCTGCCACTGATTCCTACCTGTATCTGACAGGCTGTCTGGATGTGGTAGATGGTATAGAAAGCTTCTTCCAGCGATTCTCCAAGAGCAACAAAACCGTGGTTTCTCAGGACGAGAACCTAGCGTTAAGAAAAAACATTTTCATTATTTGATGTGACTGTGGTTGTGCATGTGATGATGATGATGTTGAGATGAAGTTTCTGTCACCTTGCACGTAGGTCCGAGACTTTTCTGCAGGTTCACTCTATCCTCCTCCTCCTCCATCACACCGTTGTAGTCATAATACGCCACCTCACCCACCAGAAGAGCCTCATGGGACAGCGGCAGTAGGCCGCACTTCATGGCTGATACCTGGAGCCAAAGAATCGAACATACAGAATGTTTTCTTTAAATGTAAACATCTGCTAATTGTGTGTGTGTGTGTGTGTGTGTGACATACAGCAGCTGTAGCAGGGGTGTGGAGGTGTAGTAGGCAGCGGACATCAGGTCGGGTGGAGTAAATGGCTGAGTGCAGGCTGAAGGAGGAAACATCTACTCCTAATGTAGTGCTGCCCTGCTCGATTACATCGCCCAGGATGTTCACCTTCACCTACACACACAAACACACACACACACAAGCACGCACATCGTTCATCAATTTAAAGCTACATGTTATAATACAGACTAAATAAAGTCCTCTG
Source organism: Bagarius yarrelli (assembly GCA_005784505.1). Classification (NCBI taxonomy): domain Eukaryota; kingdom Metazoa; phylum Chordata; class Actinopteri; order Siluriformes; family Sisoridae; genus Bagarius; species Bagarius yarrelli. The sequence continues at coordinate 118,700 of VCAZ01000320.1, read as the reverse complement.
AATACGGCACAGAGTGTGAGACTCTCACCAGGTTCGAGGCGGTGACCTCACCGTAGGTCAGGCCCTCAGGGAGAACCAGGAAGTGCTCCTGCTCTTTACTGATACGCATCTACACACAGACAGAGAGTGAGACAGATAGAGAGACAGACAGATATTTTCAGAAACAAGTTCTTATTACTGTTTTTTACATGATGCTGCTGGATCTGGAAAAGTTATATATATAAAAATACAGACAGATTTTTATAAACTACAGTGAGTAGGTTCATGTAGGGTATAGGATGTAGGGTTAAATCTGAAGTATGTAGGATTTAGTGTGTAGGGTGTAGTGTTTAGTGTGTAGTGTTCAGTGTGTAGGATGCAGTGTGTAGTGTTAATGTGCAAGGTGTAGGGTTTTAGGTTATAGTGTGAAGTGTTCAGTGTGTAGAGTGTAGGGTTTTAGGTTATAGTGTGTACTGTTTAGTGCTAAGTGTGTAGGGTGTAGAATGTAGGGCGCACCGTGAGTCGGGTGGTAGTGAGCTGAGTCCAGCCGTACAGATCAAACAGGCGGTGAACACTCGCCAACTTACAGCGCATTAGTCGCTCCCCCTTCACCATGGCAACGCCATCCCATCCATGCAGGTCATTAATAGGGGTCACCATAGTCATAGCTGAAGGAGAGAGAGAGAGAAAGAGAGAGAGAGAGGAGAGAGAGAGAGAGAGAGGAGAGAGAGAGAGAGAGAGAGAGAGAGAGAGAGAGAGAGAAACAGAGAGAGAGAGAGAGAGAGAGAGAGAGAGAGAGAGAGAAACGAGAGAGAGAGAGAGAGAGAGAGAGAGAGAGAGAGAGAGAGAGAGAGAGAAAGCGATAAGGAAAAGAGATTGGTGTTTATGTGTGTGTGTGTGTGGGTGTGTGTGTTGTGCTCACAGGAGGGCAGCACAGCAGGAGAGCCGTGAGAGGCCATGAAGTCAGCGATCTGCCTGAGAGCCCACAGACTGGACGAACTCCCGCCTTTTTTACTCTGCTCCTGAATCAGCATGTCCAGCTCTTCACGGAACGACTGTACACACACACACACACACACACACAATGCAAACAGAATAAAAACAAAATGATTTACTCACAACTATCTGTAAACACACACACATACAAACACACACACACACACTATCACAGACACCATGTACCTCTCACTGGAGCCTGCTGTAATTCTTGCACATAACAGTTCTCTCTCTCTCTCTGGTGAGGACTGATGATAGTATCACTACTTTCCCTCCCACTTTCTCTCTCTCTCTCTGTTGCTGTTGCTAATGCACACCCACCCTTACTCTCACACACACGCACACGCACGCACACACACTCGTGCACACACACTCACAGGGCTCTGTAAAAGGCTGGAGATGCGGTTCTTTGAGCTGCTGGTTGGAGTGACCTGCTGAGGTGGAGACTGAACTGCGTCCATCACTACACACTCGCCGTCCACCGGGCTGCGCTGCACCGGCGTCCCTACAGGAGTCGAAGAGGTGCTCATCTTTCACAGACGAAAAGAAAGAAAGAGAGGGAGAGAGAAAGAGATGTGGGGATGGAGCCGGTGCACACAGCTGGAGTAAGAGAAGAAGGGGAGATCAATGATAATTAGTGTAATCTGATCCAGTCTAATCACAGAACCAAGGAGGCTGATTGGTCAGGAATAGTTAATTCGTTTTCTATAACAGCGGCTCTGTCAGTAACACTCGTTATGTTACGTGATCTTGTTTCCATAGCAACAGCAACCTCACAGGGACACAAATAAAACCTGTTTACTGGGAACTTTAGTATCACTCCATTACTTATAACTATTTCCTTATACAGAAGACCATCGACTTACGACTTACGATACGGATTTACGACCCAAAACATATTGCAAGGATTCTATTATTGCTAGTTCTATTATTAAATTTTATGTTTCAAGTCATTGTTCATGTCTGTGTTTAGTTCCTGTTTTGTCCTTGTCATGTGATCCTGTCACGTGATGCACTTGTTTAGGTGTCGTGTTACTATTGGTTGGTCTTCTGTATTTATAGCTCTTGTGTTTCTCTTTGGGTTGTATCCTTGTATCGCTGTTGTGATTGTATTTTATGCCTAGCCTAGCCAAGCTAAGCTAAGCTAAGTTAAGTTATTATAGTCAAGTTCATGTTTATTGTCTGGTCAAGTGTTTTAACTCTAGAGGTCATGCTAAGCTAAGCTAAGCTAGCTAAGTTAAGCTTAGATTGGTTTATGTTTATTGTTTTGCAAATTGTAAATAAACTACACTTTTGAGTTCTATAATTGTGCCCCCCCCCAGTGCGATTCATTACACATTTTTATTTAGAAAAATATATTTTAACTTTCTAAATGTAAACTAATGGAAACGAGATGACAGCGTGATTAGAACACACATCTACCGCCACCTGCTGGTCAGTGATCACTCGGCCCGATCGCGCACTTAGGTTAGCAGTAACATTGTTTCATTAAATGAACTTGTTGCTACTTTTCCACAGCATATTTAGCTATATTAATGCACTGTATTATTATGGGATACGCCCTGCGCCCAGTGTCTGCTGCTGGTGAAGAAAATTAGAAGAACAAAGCTTTCACATTGAGAATAATCTGTAGCGCCTGTAATAAACGCATCATAGGGAGTAAACCGATATCCACTCACCATATCGCCACTTACGGTGGGATTTCCGGAATGTTACTCTGCAGTAAGTCGATGGCGGTCTGTATATATCATGTGCCTAAACTTCAGAAAACACGTCTCAGCAAATTAATCACTAATTAATTAAATAATTATTCATTAACTGATGTAATTACATGTTTATAAATTTATTATTATTAAACTTTACTATGATACAAAGATTTATTCACGCGAATCATTAACTTCACTAATTTCAGCTTTAATTCCACTCTTAGAAAAATTGCAAGCATATTTTGTAACGTTTTAAACAAACACACACACACACACACACACACAAACACACACACACACCACACACACACACACACACACACACACACACACACACACACACACACATTTACAGTCCTGTGAAGCAGAGATAAGCCCTTTTCACTGTCACACCCAACAGCTTACTGGAGATTTCTAATACATTCAACACACACACACACACACACCAGCTCTGTTGATAAATAAGGTTTAAAGAAAAATAAGCAAAAATAAAATCTATGTAAAATCCCCATTTAAAATCACACACTTCCATACTATACAGTGTGCGAAACTGAGTATGCGAGTAACACGGATAATACGTCCGAATCCTTAGTATGTAAATTACAGTATGTGAAAAGTTCCCGGATGATCTATTAATCCCACCCTGCTTCTAAAGTACACATACGATGGACACGTTTCTATCCCTAAACAGGGGTGTCCAATCTTGGTCCTGGAGGGTCAGGGTGTCCTGCAGAGTTTAACTTCAACTTGCCTAAACACCTACTGGTAAGTTTCAAGTCTACCTAGCAAGATGTTGCTTAGCTGGTTTAGGTGTGTTTTATTAGGGGTGGAGCTAAACTCTGCAGGACACCCTGACCCTCCAGGACTGAGATTGGACACACCTGGGTTAAACATTATCACACATTAAATTCACGATGCTGTGATGTCGTATGTCATGTGATCAATATCAGCATGGCGGATGTAGTACATCCCAAATTTATTCATACTCCCCCTAATCATACTATATAGGGCATACTAAATTCCAGCACCTACTTAGGTAGTATGCGATTTCAGGAATGGCCACATTCTGGATTTCTGTTATGATAAATTAAATACAAATACAGTATGATTATAAAAATGGTATAAAGGTGAAATGAAAGGGTTAATGTATTAAAATTATTTGTTTGTTTTTTTTTAGCTGATGAAAGGTTGGCTCCCCCCACCCCCACCCCCACCCACCACTTAACCAAACTTCCCTCATCTATAATGTATTAAATTCTCAGTGGCTTGAATTAATTGATCACTTTAGCGTTTTAATCTGAAATAACTCCAGTCACTGATGTGAGATATAAAAATATAAAGGAAGTAAGAAAAGCTGTGATATGGTATTAATATTCTATTAATGAATCAGATTAAGGGGCTGATTCACTGTATGGATGATGATGATGATAGTGAGGAGGAGGATGGTGATAATTTCAATTTTTAAATTTAATTTGTCTTGAAAACACTAGACTTTGTCTCTGAGCAGCTTTACACCGAATGCAGTAACCCCTTGAATAACAAGTCGGAGGCGACTGTGGCAAAGAAAAAACTTCCTGAGATGAAGTAGGGAAAAAACCTTTAGAGGAACCAGACTCAATAGGTAACCCGTCCTCAATGGGGGACACCGCACGTTATTGTTAATTACAGCATATTGTAATGATCAAATGTAATGTAAACTGTAGGCTTGGGCCAGTTGAGCAGAGTGAATCAAAGTCCATCCTCGAAGCTCCTTAAAATCGAGGTATGGGGCAGGAACCTGGTCACTGGTCCCTTAGGATCCTTACGAGGTTGTCAGTAATCTCTTGATACCACGGGATGGGTATAAAAGCAAAGAGACAAGGAGGAGGAGGAGGAGTTGGAGGGGAAGTCGGAGAAAATCAGTTGCTCTGAGCGCTCGTCTGTCTCCGGGGAGAACTTTCACGAGCGGATTCATCCAGGATCTCTCGCTGAGCTCCAGACGGGAATGGATTAGTATAAATCCTCTGTTGCACCAAGTTACTGTTAACAAACATGGCCTGTCCTTTCCGTAAAGCAAGAATCTTTTTTCGGTTTCCATGGAGCCATTCGCTATAAAATAAATCCTTACTATGGAATTTAGATATTTGAACAAATGCATTAATATTAATAGAAATAATAATAAATATGTGCTACTGGTACATCAGGACCAATCAGAATCCAGTATTTATTATAAAGCCTAAGTGTCTGCTCCCAAGATTTATTTGCATAACAAAGTTTTTTGAAATCTAAAATTTAATTCCAATATTTAAGTGTGTGAAATGTAAAATTAAACGATAAAGTGTAGTGCTTATTGTACAGCTAGTAATCAGACGTTCCCATGTCTTTATTTTGCATCAGAGGTACGTGGCTACATAGTTTAGCATTAGCCTGCTAGCATGTTCGTCTCAAAAGAAATCATTCACTTCAGTAAAATTGTTTCAGAGGTAACAAGACTAATATAAAATCACTATTTTAAACATTAGACCACGCCCCCTATGAGTTTTACAAACCATTAACCAGAGCCACGCCCCCTTGAGCTCACATCTGCTTTCAAACACACTTATGCTTCCTGTTTGTCCACGCTGCAGGTAATGAAAGCAGAGCGAGAGCCGAAAAGCTAAATATCTATCGATCCGGCTAAAAGGACAGATCCGATTGGCCCGGATATGAAGTCAACCGCTGAGAGATTAGAATGCTTTTAAAGGATGAGGGGGAAGTGAAAAGAGGGAATAAATCATCATCAGCAGCACATAAGTGAAGCTGAGGAAGATCTGAGTGTCTGTTTTCACCATAAACTGCAGCCTCATGTTTAATCGTTTATTTTAATGCAGAATAAATTAATTGTTATCAATTTGTGCATCAATTTGGAATAAAACTCACAGGGCAGAAGTTTTGGCACCCTGGGTAAAAGATAAGTCGAAGGATTCTTTTACATTTAATTATATGGAGTTTTTACAGTATATAAATCTACAGTAATGTTAGTGTATTAATATATATAAAAGAAATAAAACCTAAAACTGAGGGATTTATTTATAAATTGTTAATTAAAGTGTCACAAAGCCTTTTCTTTTAGAAATACTTTCACACTGGAAGTTTTACCATCAAATATCAGTGATTTATTCATCACACAAACAAACAAACAATAAATAAATAGTAAAATATTAAAGAACTATACAGAGCTGGAACAATTAGCTGACATTATCAACAAACTGTTAAGAGATATTTTTGTTGTTTAATAACTGTTTGTCATAATGTAAGGACCTGCAATAGCACAATTTAACCAGTGTGGCGCCGTAGCACAAAACTACAATTCAGTGCTCATGCAGAAGAAGACACTACGCCTACACAGGGCCAGCACTTGCAGGCTGTGCCTCCTAAAAGGTTGTTTTACCTCCAAACAGTTTTTATTTTATGTAATAAATATCAAAAAAATAATAAAATGTGACATTTCATGATTTTTAATATCATTAAATAAGAAATTACATTTGATTTGTTTTTTAATGAAAATAAACCTGTTTCTCGGATTGGTTGCGTCTCGTGTCATTACGAGTATTGATGTGTACGCGGAGTAAAGCCTTTAGATTGTTTTAACATACATTTTGTGTTTAAGTTTAAATGTGACTCTCGGCTATTAGGATGTTAGCAGTTAATTGTCAATCGGTTTTGTTTTTGTTGTGACGTCGTGGTGATATTGATCAGTTTTATTTTACAGGAAATGAGTTAACAGTCCGTACCAGTGTGTGTTTGCACTGGATTAGTTTGTTTTTATGGCTTGTTTTTGCAGGTGATTGTTTGCTCATTGTGTCCCCCTGGTTGAAAGCCACAGGCCCCCCTGTTAGTTATGGTCTGGCGCATCTCTGGACTTGCTGTGTGTGCACGTTTTTACATTATGAAATACATTTATTTAAATTAACATTTACACCATACTCATATGTTTGATTTGAGATTAAACTAAAAATAAATTAAACCCCTGTAGGGTGTGTCGTTGGCTGGTGGTGGTATCGATTATCTGTGGGATAAAAAGAATAACACACTGATCAACTTGCTAATTCTGACTGGTTAAGTGAGACATTCATCTTACAGTCTTTTGAAAATGGGACACACACACACACACACACACACACACACACACACAGTTTCTGTGTACCCCGAGGAGAAGGGGAATGTCACGCCTATCACGCTGTGGCTCCCTGAGGACAAACTGAGTAGGCGTAGGTGCTTAAGAGAGTGAGAGAGAAAGAGAGAGAGAGAGAGAGAGAGAGAGAGAGAGAGAGAGAGAGAGAGAGAGAGAGAGAATAGTGTCTAGGGAAGGAAATCGGTCATCAGCTCTCATACTCAGGATCATCAGCTCTTATACTCAGGATCATCAGCTCTCATACTCAGGATCATCAGCTCTTATACTCAGGATCATCAGCTCTCATACTCAGGATCATCAGCTCTTATACTCAGGATCATCAGCTCTTATACTCAGGATCATCATCTCTCATACTCAGGATCATCGGCTCTAATACTCAGAATCATCAGCTCTTATACTCGGGATCATCATCAGCTCTTATACTCAGGATCATTAGCTTTTATACTCAGGATTATTAGCTCTCATACTCCGGATCATCAGCTCTCATACTCAGGATCATCAGCTCTTATACTCAGAATAATTAGCTCTAATACTCAGGATCATCAGCTCTTATACTCAGAATAATTAGCTCTAATACTCAGGATCATCAGCTCTCATACTCATACTCATGTTTGGTTACATCACAGAGAAACAAGGTCAGGCTCAAACCCAGCCAGGTGAGATAATAATAATTGTAATAATAATAACAATAATAATAATAGCTCATTATATTTAATAAGCAGTCACGGATCATTATAGCTAATAACCAATCACTGATCATTATAGCTAATAACCAATCACTGATCATTATATCTAATAACCAATCATTGATGACTATTATCTCAAAAAACTAATCTCTGATCACCATTATTTCTAATAACCAATCAGTGATCATTATTGTTCCCAGTCTAATTGCTCGGCACCTCTAGTCCTCATTGGTAATATTATCCCAAGTAAATAATTTGTTGAAAAATTGTTCTTCTTTCGGTAACATATAATTACGCAGAGTATCGTGACGTCAACAATGAACGTTTTCAGTATTCGCCTACTAGCATGTGTTTATTAAGTATAATCTTTACACCGATACAGAAACACAGCCAAACATTTTATTCTATAATGGCTAATTTAGTTAGCATACGGCTAATCGAGCATTATTTCTGCTTAACAACTAGATAACACTGGTTGGTGTCTAACAAAATATTACGTCATCAGCGGTTCGACGCGCGCTCTCGCGTCACCATGGTTACCATACGACCCTGCGCGTCCTGCTCCAATGTAGGGCACTTTTAAGGGTCTGAGGGCGGAAAGGGGGCGCTGTTCGGTTTGGGACGAGGCCCTTTATCGATTTTCTGAAGCGATGATAGTTATGATGATCTGTCTAAGTCAGAAATACCACCGTTTACCCCTCTAGTGCCCTTAATGCCACCGACATTATGGTTAATACAGGAAAACAAATAAACCCAATAATATAGCCAAAATACCAACACTAGACATAATTATAAATAAAATATATAAATCGGGGTTTTATTTTGAATAATGTTTGGTTACATCGCAGAAAAACAAGGCCGTGCCCAAACCGAGCCAGGCGAGATAATAATAATAATAATACTCACTCATAATAATTATTACTATAATAATAATAATAATAATAAGTATTTTTCAGATATCGGGGAAATCCTGACTGATTATAATGGCAGATAAAAAAAGGGAAAAACAGCTTAATGAAGGCGGATATTACCTTACAGCATCACAGCCTCACAGCATCCTCTCCGCTTCGGCCTTTGTATGTGATGTGTGTGTGTGTGTGTGTGTGTTTGCGCCGCACCTGCAGCCGAGAGCAAGAACAGCAAAACAAACACACCGATGAAGCAATAATCCGCTTTCTCACGCTCTCCGAATAAAACCGAGCTTCTTCCCTTTAACGGCTCACCACTAACAGCGTTAGTCAGGGAGAGAGAGAGAGAGAGAGAGAGAGAGAGAGAGCGCATCCCTCTGTTAGACCAGCCCACTGCCGCACCTCAGCTCCAGTCTCTCTGTATTCACGAGTCACTTCACTGAATCGACTCATTTGCACCGAATCGAATCGCCGGTTTCATTCACTATAACTGGGAGAATCTGGATCATATTAATATATAGATAACAAATAAAGGCTTTACTCGATTAACCTCTTTTTAAAAGTCTAGATGTCCTGACAGAGTGGCATCTGGTGTATCAACACAATTCCTCACCACACATTTGTTATGTAGGGGCAACACAGAGGTTTAGTGGTTATCACAGCAAGAAGGTCCCAGGTTTGACTCCTGGGCAGGGGTCTTTCTGTGTGAAGTTTACATGCTCTTCCCCGTGTTGCTCTCCGGTTTCCTCCCACAGTCCAAAAACATGTATGTTAGATTGATTGGTGATTCTAAATTGTCCATAGGAGTGAGTGTGAGGTTCTGTGATGGACTGGTCACCTGTGGTGGCTCATGGTTAAGATTGTGGGTTCGATTCCCAGCTGCACCAAGCTACCACTGTTGGGCCCCTGAGCAAGGCCCCTAACTCCCAATTGCCTAGTTGTATAAAAGAGATAAATGTAAGGCGCTCCGGATAAGGCCGTGTGCTGTAAATGTCCAGGATGTCCCCCTCCTGCCCCTCACCATTTCAGAGACAGCTGGGATAGATTTAATGAATATGAAGGTCATGTGATGAATAACTCCTTATAAAGCTCATATCAGAGAACAGGTTCCTGATGTTCACTGGTCCTTTTGCACCCCTTAAATCCCACCGTTTCCTCAGTTCTGATGTTTAGTGTAAACTTTAGCTGATGCAGTTGTTGTGCGTGAGTGTGATGTGACTGGATAACTGCATAAATACTGAAAGGTGATTTCATCAACAACAACAACAAAATGAAAAGTCGATGAGTTCCTTTAGTTTAGCAGCAGTAATGAAAACAGGATGGTCCACCTTGAGAATGAATCCTAACACACGTCAAGTTTTAAACAGCCTAAAAGTTGATCATACAAGAAGTTTTTACATAAAAGATTCTAAAACATGCAAAAAAATGTGAATTGATCATAATTTAATCAAACCATAGACAGTAAAGTGAAATTAATAAAATATATTTGTTTAGAAATGTGTAAAACAAAGGTTTATAATTATTTCATAAATATTTTATACTGTGTTTCCCTTATTATCCTAACCCTAGTACTCACTGGTCACTGAAAAAAAATAAATAATAAAAAAAATTTCAGGCCCTTTCCCCCCAAATTACATCCAACAAAGAAATCAGACGGTGCTGATGGGTTTTTTATTACGAAGTGCTCAAAAACACACACTTATTATTCAAAGAAAAATAAATCAATTTCACTCGAGCCTTCTTCATTCAAGGTCGATTTCATGCTTCGGGAAAAAGTGGACGGCTTCTTCATCTCCATCCTCTTCCTCATCTGGTCTGATAGACCTGCAGTAAAGGGATTTGTTTAACTGCATTGCAAACGACAGTCTGCTATTTAGGAGCTTGGAAGATGCGAAGACCTCCATTTTCCCTGAATCTGATTCAGATACTGTAACTGCTGCCTCCTTAAACCCAAAATTCCAGACAGATCAATACCTCAGAACACCTTCAGAAACAGTGATGGAGAAAATCCTCGAACTGACTTAAACATACCGACTCCATGAAAGGAGGTAAGGAATAAAACACGCGCTTGGAAACGAGTAATTAAAGGCTGATGAGTAACTGATCAAGAATTTCAGAATATCCAAAACTGATCAGCGTCCCAGAGAGAGAGAGAGAGAGAGAGAGAGAGAGAGAGAGAGAGAGAGAGAGAGAGAGAGAGAGAGAGAGAGATGGAGATAAAATGACAAAGTGAAAGAGTAAACTATTAATGTAAATTTATCCAATCGCTGTGCATTCGGCTTCACCGTTTATCCAATCAAAGTAACTCCCCCCCACCCCCAAAGTTGACAAATAATTGTAAGGCCCCACCCACAACACCGAACACACACTTTTATTTTAAAGAAATTTCGTTAACGATGGATGTTTTGGAAGGATGTAGTTTTGGGATGCAGTATTGCTGTATTACCTTTGTATTGTTTTTTGAGTGTTTAAATCTGGTTAAAAACATATTAATGCTATAACTGTCTATTTGTGTGTGCGCTCGTGTGTGTGTGTGTGTGTGTGTGTGTGTGTGTGTGTGTGTGTGTGTGTGTGTGTGTGTGTGTGTGTGTGCGAGAGCACAGATTCAGTGATCATCTTACCAGCGTGTGGTCATTTCCGACCTGTATGATGTAGACGGGAACAGCACACTGTACGTTCATGTCATTCAGATCGATCTCATCCTCTTCTGTCGCCGTGGTAACAGATGGAGCCGCCACTGATAAAGACGGAGCGGAAAGAGAGTCGAGCATCTGAAAGAGGCGCAGAGAGAAAAATCACTTCAGACCTGCAGGAAGAGCAGAAGTCAGGACTGTCTTTCATAACCTCAGGTTTCTGTGTACAGTCGACTGTTTATGAGTTTCATTTCATAGAATAATATAATAAATATAATAAGTCAATAATCTTCATAAATTATCACAGGAAGAAGAGAAGCATTAAAGCAGGAGACAATTGACCCGTATTTGCATATTCAAGTCGGATTAGTTGTTAGACTGTGTGATGCAATAACGCTTTATTACGAAGTTGTAGAGCACAGAGCAATCGCAAAGTATTGATTTTAATGTAAATGCTAAAAACAAACAAAAATAAAAGAATAATCTATTTTTTATTGTTCTACATTTTGCCCTTTTATTTTATTTTTTTATTAATGAAGGACCATTAAAGCTTTTTTACTCATCATTTACAGCCACAAAACAGAGTACACACACACACACACTCACTCACTTCGTCCACACTCCATGGGTCAGTAAACCCGTCGTCCTGGTGGGAAAAGCAGTTCCCGGTGTCCAGCAGCTCATCTGGAGGTCCACTGTTCTGCTGAAAAGTTTCATCATCGACGTGAGATTTGAACCACTGATGCGTGAGATGATATAAAATCATCCTGCAGGGTGTGTGATCTGCGCTTACATGTGCTGAAGTGTCGCGGAGAACGCAGGACAGCAGGCGGATGTACTCGGTCGCAGCCTTCAGCATGTCCACTTTACTGGGCTTGCGGTCGCGGGGCATCACTGGCACGATCCGCCTCAGGTAGGAGAACATGCTGTTTAGACTGCGCACCTGCAGGGGGCGCCAAAGGACACGGAATCACACCGAGGACCAGTAAAGTCTCTTAAATCAATAAGGGTGTATTAGCTTGAGCGTGGTGTTGCCTAAACTTAGAGAAACACACACACACACACACACACACACACACACACACACACACACACACACACACACACACACACACACAGGCAGCCTGTAGAACAGAAATACAGACAGAATATTAACATTACATTAAAATTCTCAACAGTTAAGGTGCTATTTGATGAGTGTGTCTTTGCTCTTTCACAGTAAAGTTTATGCTTGAATTATAGGAACCCTTTAAATTAGTATACCCTTTAAAAAAAAGCAGTCGGATTTATTGAGAAATGTTATTTATAGAAAAAAACCTTGATTTAACACAGCCGAGGTCGTGCATTATTCAGCACACATCCAGAGCTGCAGCATTGATCATTCACACACACATCTGAATGCATATCTTAAGATGATTCTCTGATAAATTCTGAATTGATTCACACACCTCGACCTCACACTGCTTTATTCGCTTCAAGTCAGATTTCATTACATCGTTTTTACAAGTCATACATTCAGGTTTTAAATTCTGATCATCCTTTTTAATATGTAAAATATGCAGGGTTTTGTAAAGCTGTGGCTGCTGCAATCAAACCAAACTAATGTATTTCCTAGAACCATAAATTTGTTTTTACCCTTTGTCCAATCTCAGTCCTGGAGGGTCGGGGTGTCCTGCAGAGTTTAGCTCCAACTCTAATCAAACACACCTGAACCAACAGCCTGTTAGCTTTAGTTACAGGTAGGTGTTATTAGGCAAGTTGGAGCTAAACTCTGCAGGACACCCCGACCCTCCAGAAGAGTTTGGAAACTTGTTGTTTTTTATAACATTTGTATTTTTTAGGGTGAAACCTAACAAAAAATTTTTTTTATTATTTTATTTTTACTTTTTGTGTTACTGCTGATTTTAAAATTGTGGATTTCCAGCACCACCAGGTGCCACTGCTGGGCCCCTGAGCAAGGCCCCTAACCCTCATCTGCTAAGATAAATAAAAGAAATATGGAGAGGGGTATCTGCTGAATGTCTGCACTGTAATGTAAAATAAACTAAACTAAGCAAAAAGGCTATAATCTTTAAAAGGGAAAAAACTAATGCTGAATTTTTCATTGTCTTTCAGAGAATCGGATTATTCGACTCGGCTCACGTAGAAGAGTCGACTCTTCTAAGAATCCTAAACAGCAGTTTTCTTCCTTTTTTTTTTAAACCAGGGAATGTTTGCGATATTCTAATTATTTAGATTATTTATTATTATTATTATTGTCTTTGACAGTTTTCCAAGAATAAGGATGATATATATACACGTCAGTTTTAATAAAAATTGTAAATTGCTCTGTAACAGTGTAGGAATCAATAATGCTATTGTGCGCAAAGTGAGAAGGTTAATGATGATGAGCATGATGATGATTAAGAGAAGGAAAAACTACAAGAAGGGAGAAATATTTTCACACGGCTCATTTAAAAGAATCGGCTCCCCTAGTTCGGCTCTGAGTCGACTCTGTCCTCTTGAAGAGATGTGCACTAACCCGGAGCCGCTCTTTGGCATTGGCTAGTTGTCTTTTCTTGGCAGCATCGTCTCTGTCCTCCATGTCCATGTACTGTCCATCTTCCATCCTGAGCATCTTCCCAATATTCACGTGAACCGGAAGCGACGATTCGGTGCTCTCGCGCAACAAAATGTCGCCCATTAACTCTCTTTCGGGGACTTTCATTAACCCGCCCACCACCTTTAACCTTCTACCGGTCATTCTTTATATATAACTTTATAAAATACTCCAATAATATAAACATATAGAACCCCACAACACACCCTTCTGATTAATGTTTATCTGAACCGGATGTCGTTTATAACATCTCGCTCAGGTTTGTTTGTACTAAAGACAGAATTTAAATCCGCGCGCACCTGTGCAAAGCCCCGCCCCTAATTAGCTTTAGCGTGACGTAATGACTTCAGTGACGGAATACATCGTTAAACCGTTTTTGGTTAATGAATTCTGTATTGCTTATTCGATACTTTTATTGATTTATTCTTATTTGTATTATATTGCTATCATTGTTTTAAATAAATCTGTTTTGTATATTTTTAGATTTAAGAATAGAAACTATCTGCAATGTTATGTTTCCACCGCTAGGTGTCCTCAGCTGATTTCAGCCTGCAATCATGACTCGACAAATCTGGAATCCTGCTGATGTTTTCCCCCTTTTTGAGCCAGGTTGTGTAGTAGGGTTAGAGGTCACCAGACTGGAGGGTTGGTGCCCAGCAGAGGTTAAACTCAAACCTGCCCTAACACACCTGGTGTGAGTTCCATGTATACTTAGCAAACCCGTGATCAGGTGTGTTTAATTGGGGTTGGAGCTAAACTCTGCAGGACACCCTGACCCTCCAGGACTGAGTTTGGTGTCCAGTGTGTTAATAGGCTTTAACAAGTCTTAAAAAAATCAGTGTTAATCATCTGCTTTAGGGAAACGAAAGGTAAATGTTTATTATTAAAAAAACATCCTACATTGTGATGTGATAAAACATAAAAAACGCTTTTTTTTCTTTAATACCACAACAGTGCTGTGGACAGAAGCAACTGATCTCCTGTTCTTGCTCGTGTTTTATTATTAGTACGTTAAAAAGCACAGAAAAGCTGTAGATGTTTATGTAATGGATAACCGATATACAGATCCCATATTTACTGATGTTTTATTTCTGTTTTTGACCTGGTGATAACGACAGAAAAGGAACGAAAACAATATTTTTATTAAAACACTGTCAAATAATTGGATCCATGTGACAAAATAAAGACATTAACATAATTCCCCTGTAAGAGGTGACTAAGACGTCATACACTGCTGCCATGACGCTCCTCTCATATATAATATATCGCGGATCCAATATTATAAAACTGATATTTCATAGATTTATGAAACTCTGAAATATCAGTAGAATCAATTATCGGCGATCTGCGACCGGAATCATTATCGGGTGCTAAGCATTATAGCAACATTAGCTCTTCCTTAATACGTCCTAAGTTGCTTATCGACGCTTCTGTTCTATAACACACATTTTTAACACGCCGTCTCTCAGTGAATGAACGGCACGGATGCTGCTAACAGGCATCAAACTCCTGCAAATTAAATTGGGAAATGGCGTCTTTGAGCCGAGCTCGTTAAAAACACAGTTTTAATGAAGCGTTGCGGAGTGTCTGGTATGTGCTCTGTCTGCATGTTTAACAAAAAAAATATAACAGAAGTCGTCGCTAATCACTGTGAACAGCAAGGTGCCAGCGAGATAAAGCTAAACCGGCTAAACGTTACTACAATTTTTAGCCACATATCAATTCCACTTACACTTATGCATTTAGTATCATCACATCTAGCAATTAGCATTCGGCAGGCTATTATCATGCTCTTGAAACGGTGTGACTATAATAAAGCTTTTGCTAGTAAAACTAGCAAGAATTAATGCATTTTCTCCAGTTATGACTATAGAATAGTGGCTAGTGTTAAATGTTAGCTAGCAGAATGACATCACTCCTCGTGCTAACTTAGCTGTTAATTGATGTTTTTTCTATTTGGGATTTTTTTTTATCATCAGATTTTTTACTAATTGTTTTCATGTTTTTGGGTCGGGTTTTAAAGTATAAATATCTGTCGCTAATGCGTTCTCTGAGGTTGAAAAAAAAACCTTTTGAGGTTTTTTTTCTTTCAGTTTCCTCTTCCGGAGGTGAAAAGCAACTCAACTGAGTTCATTTCTGATTGACTCCATTATCAAACCTTCAACGACATTTCTGCCATTTATTCCTTTTTTAATTTTATTTGGTTTGTGTTGGGCAGCACAGTGATTTAGTGTTTATAACAAAAAGAAGGTCTGGGGTTCGATTCCCCTACAGGGGTCTTTCTGTGTGGAGTTCACATGTCCTTCCACAGTCCAAAAACATGTATGTATCTAAATTGCTCGTAGGAGTGAGTGTGTGTGTGTGTGTGGTTGTTTGTCTGTATGTGTCCCTGTGATGGACTGGTGATCTGTCCAGAGTGACCCCTGCCTTTTACCCCATGACAGTTGAGATAAACTTCAGCAGATCCCTGTGACCCTGATTGGAAATAAGTGGGTGTAGACATTGGATGGATGGATTTATGGAAAGATGGTTGATTGGTTAGATGGATGAATGGATGGATGATGAATGTGTTAGTAAAAGTGGGGCTAATTTGATATCTTTATTTTAAATCAGCTTCTTCTGCGGATCATTTAAGAGTCGATTCTTTTCTATTTGCTTAAATTGTGTAAAGAAATTAAAGCTCCACAACATGTCCCTCAGGATTCATTCAGATGAGAAACTTTTACTGCATTTTTTACTGCACCCTGATGCATGTGATACGACGTTATATAAAAATGAAATTGTAAAAGAGAAATAAAATAAGTGCAATAAATATAAAACCCAAAAAGCTTTCCTTACTAACTTGTTTGGATTTGTCTGTACACCACCTACACAACAGGAGGTGAGTGAAATGACCAGAGAAAAATCCAGAAGAGCAAACAGATTTCAGTGGGGAAATATCTCGCACCGTGGGCTCCAGTCATTCAGTTTAGTGAGCTGATTGCAGGAAAAGTGGGTGTTCTGCCAGAAGTCGTCATGAGGACGAAAGAAACAATGGAGTAGGTTTGGAATCTGATCAGATCATGTGACATCATGTGCCCGAATGTTGCCAAAACGCCATTGTGTTCAATTCATCTACCTCTTAAGTTTATACGATAACCCATAAAAGCTTTAAGGTGAAGTGAAGAAAGGATGAGTTGCGAAAAGCCCCGCTGCACAGGAAGCTAAGGTTGCTCTCATAAGATGGACAGAAGCCAGAAGACACCACGTGCCGAGCCGCACATCCGCACACAGGCTGTGACTCTGACCATAAAAATGAATCTTCAGAAATACGATTAAAATTTTCCACATCGATGTTTGGTAAAATAATATAATTTCCACAGGAACAGCAGTCGGGTTTTACACAGTGTCACCAAACTCAAAGTGAAGAATCAAACGAAACAAAATGATGAGTTCCTGCTTGACTCCTCAGCTCTACTAAATGAATCTTTTTCTTTGATTCACTAATTAAGTTACACTTTTAACCATTTATTGTAACTATAATTTAGGAGACCGCGAATCTCTAACGTAACTCACTTCAAGTGAATTAACCTTTTTGATTACACACTGTAACTATAATTTAAAGTGATTCTTTGAATCTCTAAAAATGACTCGTTTGGTCAAACTGACCTTTTTACCTTATCACTGTAACTGTAATTTAAGAATCCTTCAATTAATCCTAAATTCTCTGGAATGACTCCTTTCTTTGAATTGACCTCTTTAAACCGCCTAATGTAACTACAGTTCAAGTGATTCAGTGGTTAACTCCTTGACTCCCTTTGTTAAAATGACCACTTGAAACATTCACTGGAACTGTATTTTAATAGATTTCCTGATTGACTCATTGAATTCCTAAAATGAGTCCTTTGAAATGACCTTTGTGATCACACACTGTAATTTTAATTCAAAAAGAATCTTCTATCTGACTCCTCAACTCTCTAAAATGACTCCTTAGCTTGGAGTGAGTTTGTTTCTAATCAGCCAAATGACTATAAGGTCTACAAACATCAGTACACTGCCTATTAATTGCCAGCAATTGTGTTATTCATGAGAACCAGACATTGTGGATCGGTTCTGATCTGTGTGTTTGCACTCTGTGTGGCCTTTGCTCGAAAGAGGGAAGGAAATCTGAGTTGCAAAACGGGTTTCTAATCACATCTCGGAAGCTGTAAGACGTGTACACACTGCTGAAATACTGCACACTCCGGTACACCCACAGAACGGCAGCAGCACAGCGTACCGAGTCTCAAGGTTTTAGTTTGTTTACAGAAATGCAGATTGGAACAAATACAAACGTAGTCCAGCAGAAATATTTCTTTTTAAACAAAAAAGGAAGAGGAAATACGATAAACAAACACACCTTTAGGATCATTCCTTTCTTGACCCAACTCTCCCTCTTACTTTACGTAACTGTGACTCAACTGATTCCTTTCCTTTCTTTCTAAAATGACTCTTTGTTTAAAGTAAATTTTGAAATCACTCACTATAAGAATGATTTAAACGATTCTCTTTTTGACTCCCTAAAATGACTCCTTGATTGAAGTGATCGTTTAACGTATTACAGTCACTATGATTTAAGTCGCATGTTGACTCCTGGATTCTGTGTAATGACTCTTTTGTAAAGTAACTTTGGTAACTCATCTATCCATCCATCCATCCATCCATCCATCTAAAATAAGTCCTTTGAATTGACCTTTGTGATCACACACTGTAATTTTAATACAATAAGAATCTTCTGACTCCTCAATGGCTCCTTAATGGATGGCACGACCCATCCATTGTCTAAACCTGCTTATTCCTAATTAGCGTCACAGGGATCTGGAGTCTTTTCCAGATTTTACTGTCAGAAAAGCAGAGGTACACAACCTTTATAACCATTAACTGTAAATATGATTCCGGTGATTCCCGATTCACTCCCTGACTCTCTAAAATGACTCTTTTATTAAAGTAACCATTACAGAAACTAGACTGGAGGTACAGTTTAGTCAATTCTCTATTTTATTCCTTGATTCCTTAGATTCATTTAAAGATTCATTTTTGCTATTCGTTTATTGACTCTTTGATCATTTTCCATGTGTACAATAAAGCTACAAGACAAGTGATTCTTTTCTTGAATCATTGACTCTTTGAAAAGACTCTTTGGGGTTTTTTTTAAAAACTTTTTTTTGGTTTGTTTATAATAATAATGCATATGCAGTTTGGGACAAATACAACAGCAGAGTCCAGCTGTGTCCAGCTGTGTTACAGTGACTTTCTTTATCTTAAATAGGAAGCATATAGTATTGAAATACACCAAATGAAAGACTCTGTAAGTGTTTAGAAATATTTTGAATGAAAGAAACGAGGTTTGTTAATTAGTTTGTCTGGGAAAAATAAACCTAATATAAAATTAAACTGATTAATAAAACAAACAGATAATATGTAGATTTTTTTTGTTAATTTATTTGACTTGTGTTGAAGAAGGATTTTATTTATTTATAAATGCACAAATAAAGAACAAACAAACAAATGAACTAATTAAGGAATCGGTGAATGAATAAATGAACAAATTAATGAATATAAATAAACGATTAAACAATTAAATAAATAAATGAATAAACGGATGAATGAATAATTGAATGAATTAATAAAACCCTTCTTTTTTTCTGGTGAGAAAGCTAATCTGCTAAATTCACTTCCATTTGATAGTTTTTATTGCTAATTAGAGAGGATTTAACTGTCACATCTTTAATAACATTTAATGTTTGCAGTTGATTCCAAAATTAATGGCACCCTTTATAAAAAAAATTATGTTTCGATGCACTATCTCGCGTAAATCATTTTTTACCTACACTCTAAAACTTTTGGGGTTTTTTTAAAGAGGAAAATATTTAGGATAATATTTAGTTTGAATGATTGAATAATTATTTGAGTATTTAATAATTAATTATTTATTAGTTAATTTTAACAAAAGTAATAATTGTAAAAAAAAACCCTAATAAATATTTACAAGAGAAAATTGTGTTAAATAATTAACAAAAATAGTTTCATTTTCCTTTTTCCTTTTTCACAGGTTATTTATAATTTTACATTTTAAAAATTTCTGTTTATCAAAAATAAGGTACCATGTTAAAATTTTTAAATACAATGAACTGTCATCTTAAAGAAACGACAGAATATAAATATACATTAACAATATAAATAATATATTAATCTTAAAAAAGATTCAAAAAAATGCAGAAAATGTTTTAATTGTAATATTATATGAACCTATAAGCTTTCAATAATTATGTTTTATTCAGCTTTTGGGCCAGAAAGCAGCTGAAGTGGTCCCAGCACACACCTTATCCCTCTCAACCAATGCGAAGCGTCGTGACGTCATGTTTATGCAAACGAAGCGCAAACTAAATGGGAAGTAAGCGGTAGTGAATCCGACATCACCCGGGACTCGCGCGCTGCTCTTTTATACGGAAAGAGTGTTTCACTTTGACGCCATGAGAGTTTAGTAGTTGAAAAAGGGACGTTTTATTAGGTATTAAAGTCACTGAAGTTTAGTTAAAGCTAGAATAAAGTCAAGAAACAACAACAGAAATAAAGAAAGAAAAGAATCCGGAACCGGCACGATGATCGCCTCGCATCTCCTGGCGTATTACGTAACTGAACTCCATCACGACCAGGTCCAAAAGGTAAGTAAATCATCAGTCAGCGAGGATTTATTAACTAAAACTAAGAGTGTCACACATCCGAGTGGTTTAATCCACTCACTCTGTCTGCGTCCTCACTTCTTCACACAGCACTCAATAGTGCGCATGTGTGGAACGTAACCATGGTGAGGCCGCGTGCTTTTTAGTGTAAATCCAAATTGTGACGCAGCGATTGCGTCATTTCACGAGTTATGAGGGTTCTTGAAGTTCTGACCAAAAAAAGCTTCTGGACTCGTGTTAGAAAAACATCAGGATGTAGTTAAGACACGGGGGCTTCTATTAGACACGTGACTGCTGGTAAAACAAGTTTCCGCATTTTTTCCCCCCAAAGTGTCTGTTTGATTAAACATCCTTTCAACATGTTATGCAACGCTGCTGCCAGCAGAAATGTGGCCGGGCAACTTTTTTGTGTCTCTCCCACACACACACACACACACCTTTTTCTGCCAACTTGGATGTGTAACCGGAGTCGCGCGCCCTTCTTCCGTCGTCCCGTGTGTGCGTCATCACTATAAGGGCATAGCTACGCGGGATCGTCTCGCGCGCGCCCTGTCCACTTAGCCTCCATTCATCCTTCAAACGAGTGATGTGCGCGCTTTGGTTTGACTCACTGATTCGATTTCGACCCTCAGTTTGTCTCAGAACGATAATGTCGAGGTTTTAATACCGGATTAAATGCAGCTGAGAGCTTAATAAAAAGAGGGATATGATGTGTCGTTATAGATTCATTCGTTTATTTATCTTCTTTACCTGCTTATTCCCTAATTTGGGCTCACAGGGATCTAAAAAGGTATCTGAAAGGGTGAAAGGCGGGAGGGGGACACCCTGGACAGGTCACCAGTCCATCACTGGGACACACACTCACTCCTATGGGCAATTTAGAATCACCAATCAATCTAACATACATGTTTTTGGACTGTGGGAGGAAACTGGAGAACCCGGAGTAAACACACACACACACACAGGGAGAACATGCAAACCCCACACAGAAAGACCCTTGCAGGGGAATCAAACCCGGGACCTTCTCACTGTGAGGAAACAGTGCTGAACACTAAGCCACCGGGTTGCCGTAGTTAGAGATATTGTGGTAAATTGTGTCTTTTTAACACTTTCTCTTATAATTTCTTCTGTTGATCACAAAGCCAACTGTTTTACTGCTTTTCCCACCGAAGCCCAACCAGGAATCGGGCTGCGTTTTTTTCCACTGGAAATAGTCCTAAAATTTAGCTGGTCTTTAGTAGGAGCTGCTGATGTCAGTGGGTGGAGAGACGCCATTTTTTAAAGTCGACAGAGAAACAACACCAAATTAACAAAGAAGAAGAATTGAATGGAATCTCTCAGTTTTTTAGTGATGGACAGAAAAGATCAACGACCTCATCACCACCAGGACCACCAGCACAATCCAACATCAACTGAAAAGTAGTGCCACAAAAAAAAGTGTGTGTATGAGGAATCGGTGAGGGACTTGGCAACCGTAGAGTTTAGCAGATTCACTGAGAGAGCGGATAAGAGGTTAAAAAAATACTGAAATTAGACAGAAATTAAAAAAGAGAGAATAACAGGAGATAGCAAGAGGTTCTTGCTCACACACGCTGGTGATCCAGGCAGATTCTCTGTATTACAGTTTAGAACGATTTACTTGGTTATATTTCTAAAAAAAAAAAATCTATCAAGAAGCTTCATCCATGCCGTTACTATGGATATTTGTGTGTTAATAAGTTTGTGCCTACAAGAAAAACACTTCTTTTAAATCTAATTCCATATAAAACCAGACTTTCATTAAAATTCCTGAAGGAAAACAGATTAAATTTCTTTGCACTTGTTCATGCTCATATGATCAGATTATTAATATTGGTTTAGGTTCCTGTGAAGACGTTCTTTTTGGCCGGCTCGACTGTTACTCGCGCTGGAATCTCGCAGTATTTTTTCTGGTAAAAGAAAGAAAAATGACGCGAAAAAGCCCTTTAAACTTCCAGAACTTATCAGAGGCAGAGGAGATCTGAAATATTAATCGAGAGCGAGAGTGAGGAGCATGAGAGAAACGTGGCTTTGAAGCTGCTGTGACCTTCTCCCCAGATCTCCAGTTAGAAATTTCCCACTGTAACATCACTGAGAGAAAAACTGGACATTAGTTAAGCGGTAAATAGGACTGAGCGTTACATCGCTAACATTTATTCAATCAATAATTGGGAACATTAACAATCATCTATCAATTATTCATGTCGTTTTAATTATTAATTATTAATACGATCGCTAGGTTTTGGGCGGGGCTTAACACTGACTGACAGAAACCGGTGGGATTCGCCAGATCGGGTGAATTACGCCGTTAGTTGTGTTTGGATGTTGTGAAATCCTGGAGATTCTGATTGTTCTGAAGGAAATTGTGTTCCCTCCCTCCCTCTTTCTCTCTGTCTGTCTCTTCTCTCTCTCTCTCTCTCTCTCTCTCTTTCCGTCTGTCATACTGGAAACTCCTTTGATAACATCATCATCATCCTCAGTGTATGAAGGATTTCACACGTCTTTTTTTACAGAAAGAGGAGGAGTAGGAGGAGGTATGAAGGAAAAAAACCTCCACACTGAAGTAAGCATGCACTGAAGTACTGAATGTTTCCTCAGAGAGTTTCTCCGCCTCCATGCTGCCTTGTGACTGTGTCAGAGGTGTGTGTGTGTGTGTGTGTCGAGGGGATACTGACTCATAACACACTCCGTGTCCAGGTCAAATGGTTACAGATCCTTTTAAAGTCCTGAGTCGCAGTGAATCATGACCTGGAATTTAATGTCGATCACAAATACATGCTGAAATGTTTATATTCTTATTTCTCGTGATAAAAAAAAAAACCGTGTTGTTGTTGTAGATTTATCGGACATTAACGAATAGAACAGCGGATCAGACAAGCGGATGAGTCTGGGGATCCCTGCATTGTTGTGTCTCTTACGCAGGTTCTAGTGAGATTTCTAGCGTAAACAGTAACGTAGCTGTTTGAATAGTGTGTGAAGGGTGACTTGGGTTGCGGAACATGAGTTTGGAATGCTTGCTGTTATAATTTAGTGTTTATATATTTAAACAATGTATAATTAAAAGTTGTAGGTGTCGACCTGCTGCTGGTGACTTACCACACAGGTTATAATCACCAAACACAGAGTTCTAGTGTTTATTCTGCAGGGTTGGAAAGCTTGTTTAAGACCGTGTGTGTGTGTGTGTGTGTGTTTCCTTTCTGTCTCTGGTGTCATGTCACATGGCTGCAACAATAATCTCCTAAATTGCTCAAGAACGACTGCTCAAGGACCATCAGCGAGTAAACAGTAGTAATAAGAAAGTGTAAAAAAAAAGTTTTACATGCTTTGTTCATTGAGTGTGTGTGTGTGTGTGTGTGTGTGTGTGTGTTCACTGCTTGTATAAATGTTTTTATAAAAAAACAAAACAAACAACTCTTCTCCTGTATCACTCTGAATCAGGAAGTTCTCTTCCTTCCCATTCACACTTCCCCCGTTGTGTCCCAGACAGAATGACCTCGTTTTTGTCCTCTGGGAAATTGAACTGTCTCAGCTCGTGAGAATGCGAGCGCCTCTGTGTGATCGAATCTCACCTGCCCCGGATCCATGTGACTCACACAGTAGTAATAAACTGTGACCCGTCCTCTACCCCTTCAGAAATGTCCAGGACAAGCAGGGACAGGTGTCGGGTGTCTCGTGCTTGGGATGGTTTTCCTGGTAAAAAAAGTGGGGGTGACCTCTGTTCCTGTCAGTCACTCAGTAGAAGTTGTGTACTTTGTGCGTGTCAGTGGTTGAGGAAGGATATGGCCTTTATCGCCATCTGAAATGTTATCATTCTCGAGTATATAGTGTAAAAAGAGTATGTGATGCTAGTAGCATGTTTCTACCCAGATTTCACATCACAGCAGTGGGAAACTTCGTGTTGTCTGTATCTGATGTCACAATAGCAATAAAAGGGGGCGTGGTGTCTGTATCTGTTATTACAATAGAAGGGGGCGTGGGCGTGGTTTTTATATCTGTTTATATAACAGGGGCTGTTTATTACAATAAAAGGGGCGTGGTGTTTATATCTGTTATTACAATAAAAGGGGCGTGGCGTTTGTACCTGTTATTACAATAAAAGGGGCGTGGTTTTTATATCTGTTATTACAAATAAGGGGGTGTGGGTGTCTGTATCTGTTATTACAATAAAAGGGGCGTGCTGTTTATATCTGTTATTACAATAAAAGGGGCGTGGTGTTTATATCTGTTATTACAATAAAAGGGGCGTGGCGTTTGTACCTGTTATTACAATAAAAGGGGCGTGGTTTTTTATATCTGTTATTACAATAAAATGGGGTGTGGTGTCTGTATCTGTTATCTGTTATTACAATAGAAGGGGGCGTGGCGTTTATATATCTGTTATTACAATAAAAGGGGCGTGGTTTTATATCTGTTATTACAATAAAAGGGGCGTGGCGTTTGTACCTGTTATTACAATAAAAGGGGCGTGGTGTTTATATCTGTTATTACAATAAAAGGGGGGTGCCGTTTGTACCTGTTATTACAATAAAAGGGGCAGGGCGTTTGTACCTGTTATTACATAAAAGGGGGCGTGGTTTTTATATGTTATTACAATAAAAGGGGCGTGGCCATTTTTGTACCTGTTATTACAATAAAAGGGGCGTGGCGTTTGTACCTGTTATTACAATAAAAGGGGCGTGGCGTTTGTACCTGTTATTACAATAAAAGGAGCGTGGTATTTATTTCTGTTATTACAATAAAAGGGGGCGTGGCCTCAGCATCTGTTGATCATAGTAAAAGAGAC
Source organism: Bagarius yarrelli (assembly GCA_005784505.1). Taxonomy (NCBI): domain Eukaryota; kingdom Metazoa; phylum Chordata; class Actinopteri; order Siluriformes; family Sisoridae; genus Bagarius; species Bagarius yarrelli. The sequence continues at coordinate 93,538 of VCAZ01000320.1, read as the reverse complement.
ATTGAGGTGATGTGGTACTTTAAGGTTTATAGCATGTAGCTGTTGACCAACGCCCTTTTCTCCTGTTCCTCAGGTGGATAAGTTCCTGTACCACCTGCGTCTGTCCAATGAGAACCTAATGGACTTGTCACTGCGCTTCCGGAGAGAGATGGACAAGGGACTGGGCAGAGACACCAACCTCACCGCAGTGGTCAAGATGCTGCCCACGTTTGTGCGCTCCACACCTGACGGCACAGGTAAGGGGGGGGGGCAGCTCCATCGCACAGTAGCCCTGGGTATTAAACCCAGGTTGGTTTATCATTCATATCAAACCAAACTGTCTTTTATTACCTGTCAATGATTGACGGGATGCGCCAACAAAACCAAAAACCTCTAGAGGTTCTGAAGGTCATGAGTTTGTGTGTTTAATACAGGATTTATTCCTGTCATATGATACGGATAAATAAAGACATAAAACACTCCAGTCGGAGGAAAATAATTAACGCTGTGGTTTGATGAAGCAGACTTTCTTTTTCCGTTCCTGTAGTGAGACACGACTCGTCCCGATTCGCCCCTTTAACATCACAACAAAACCACCAACCACAAGATTTCACTCACTCCTGACTTTTTCTCCAGTTTTTATAGATCCAGTTAATAAAGCGGAATGTGTGACCTCCTCCGAACTGAAGACAAACAAACAACAATTACTTACCATTTCACCCTGGAATTAGTCTTCAAAAGAGTGTGTGTGTGTGTGTGTGGTGTGTGTATGTGTGTATGTGTATGCGAGTGTGTGTGAGAGTATTTGTGCTCAACGTCTGCGTGCGCGAAGGTGTGAGAGTGTGCGAGAGAGCACATGGGTAGTGTACAAGAGAGCGAGAGAAAGCACATGCGAGAGTGTGTAAGAAAATGCGTGTGTGTTTGAGAAAGTGTGCGAGAGAAAAATGCATGCGAGAAAGACCGCAAGAAAGTGTGTGAGAGCCGGAAGAAAAAGTTTGCAAGGTGGTGTGTGCATAAGTGTGTGTGTGTTAGCTTATTGGTGGCTATAAGGGGAGTTCCTGTGCTCGCTGTTGGCTTTTCCTTGTTGACTTGTCTCTTTATTAGCCTGTTAGCCGATAGCTCTGTTTGCTCAGGAGAATTTCTCTGTATTCTTTCGAATTAGCGTTGCTGTAGAACGGCCTGTACGGTTTCACCTCCCAAAAAATAGAGACACCACGGCCCTGTCCAAATTTACATACTTCCATAAAGTTCTCGAATGATCGATTACTTCTGTCTGGATTCTGAAATACACGTACGATGGACACTTTACTGTCCCAGGATCTCGCAGGAGAGACGACTTTGCAAGAGTTTAAAGTAACTGTAATAAAAACATTGTTCATTGTTCACTCCTTTATCATCATTAAACTTTAAACATTATCACACTTTATATTCACACTGCTGTGACATCACAGGTCATGTGATCAACATCAACCCGGAGGATGGAGAAACGTCTGAATTTTATTCTTTTATACAGTCTTTTATTTTTTTTGTCTCTGGTGTGTGTGTTCGCTATGGTAAAAAAATCTGTATAATCTGGTTACTAGGATTTCTTTGACACACACGATTACGCACATACACACACACACACACACACACACCACACACACACACACACACCACACACACACAGAAGCTTGACATCACATTGCAGTTCTGAGAAAGTGACACATACACGATGTAGAGCAAACACATTACTCAAAGTGTGTGTGTGTGTGTGGTGTGTGTTAAGTTGTTTTTTTGGGAAGCATCATGTCGCTCATGGTTAAGGTGTTGGGCTGCCAATCCAAAGATTGTGTGTTCGATTCCCAGCTCTACCAAGCCACCACTGTTGGGCCCCTGAGCAAGGCTCCTAACCCCCTAATTGCTCTGTTGTATAAAAGAGATATAAATGTAAGTCACTCTGGATAAAGGACGTCCGCCAAATGCTGTAAATGTTTTTGTGTTCTTGTCTGCAGAAAAAGGCGACTTCCTGGCTCTGGACCTCGGCGGGACCAATTTCCGTGTGCTGCGTGTGAAAGTGTCCTCGAACGGGAAACAGACTGTAGAGATGGAGAACCAGATTTACTCCATTCCAGAGACACTGATGAGAGGCAGCGGGACTGAGGTACAGGAGAGAGAGAGTGTGTGTGTGTGTGTGTGTGTGTGTGTGAGGAGATGAGTGTGTAAAATAGAGTAATCAAGAGGAAATGTAAGTGTTAGAGTGTGTGTGTGTGTGTGTGTGTGTGTGTGTGAATGACCGAGTGAGGATAGATTATTCCTTCATATGTCACATTGCTCTCTCTCTGTCTCACTCTTTACTCTCTCTCGTTGTCTTTACTCTCTCTGTCTATTTCTCTCATTCTCTTTACACACTCTTTTCTCTTACACACTCTCTCTCTCTCTCTCTCTCTCTCTCTCTCTCTCTCTCTCTCTCTCTCTCTCCAGCTGTTTGAACACATTGCTGAATGTTTGGCTAACTTCCTGGAGAAACTGGGCATCAAGGATCAGAAACTGCCCCTGGGCTTCACCTTCTCTTTCCCCTGCCAGCAGACCAAACTGGACGAGGTGAGAATCGGAGCGCCGGAGAGACTGGAGTCGTAACTGGGGGTTACGGGTCACGACACTGATGCTCGGTTATTGTTCTGATCAGTGGTTTCGGATTGATAATCTGATAGTCTGAAATCAGAATTAGATCAATTTTATTTTTTCTTCTTTGTTTTAGGTATCAAAAAAAAGAAACTTGTTAATTTTTAGACTTTGATAGTTTTGATTTTTTTTTGTTCATGAATTTCACCCATCCGGGCGTCACCATGGTTACAGCTGTGTCTCGTTGCAGAGCTTCCTGGTGTCATGGACCAAGGGCTTCAAGGCGAGCGGAGTGGAGGGGAAAGACGTGGTGGACCTGCTGAGAAAAGCCATCAGGAAGCGAGGGGTAAGAGAGCGACTGTTAAAGAAACCTCAGATATTTGCAGGACGGTTCCTCGCCGTTCCTCGTCCTCTCTCTGTATCTCCTCTCCGCCTCTGCTGGCTGCAGTAACAGCGCTGATCCTGTCAGACGAGGTGTCCTGAGACACTTAAAAACAATTTCATCTCCGGTTATAAATAAACTGAACCCACATGTTTGTGCGGAAGGGAGATTCGGCTCCTGGTTGTTACCCAGAGTTTCGTCAGGTTCCTCAAACACGTCACACAGGAACGTTTCAGAGACTGGACAACAAATTCACCTCCAGATTTTGGATGTGACCTACACACACATTCTGGTTAGATGCTAAATTACATACCCTGAAGATAAGCCACACCCCCTTTAATGTAATTGAAGCCACACCCCCTTTAATGTAATTTACATACCCTGGAGATGAGCTACACTCTGTTTAATATACCTTACATACCCTAGAAATAAGCCACACCCCCTTTACTTTAACTTACGTACCCTGGAGATAAGCCACACCCCCTTTACTGTAACTTACATACCTGGGAGATAAGCCACCCACCCCCTTTACGTAATACTGTACTTTATAGTAATTTATGTGGAGCTGTGATGTTTTGTAGCTGTGATGTTTTGTAGCTGTGATGCTGTGTGTAGTTGTGATGTTATGTGTAGTTGTGATGCTGTGTGTAACTGTGATGTTGTGTGTAGTTGTGATGCTGTGTGATGTATGTGTGTGTGTATGTGTGTATGTGATGTTGTGTGCTGTGTGTAACTGTGATGTTGTGTGTAGCTGTGATGTTGTGTGTAGCTGTGATGTTGTGTGTAGCTGTGATGTTGTGTGTAGCTGTGATGCTGTGTGTGATGTTGTGTGTAGCTGTGATGTTGTGTGTAGTTGTGCTGTGATGTTGTGTGATGTTGTGTGTATGCATGTTGTGTGTAGTTTGATGTTGTGTGTAGCTGTGATGTGTGTGAGTGTGTGATGTGTGTAGTTGTGATGTGTGTGTGTGATGTGTTGTGTGTAGCTGTGTTATGCTGTGTGTTGTTTGTGATGTGTGTATTGATGTTGTGTGTAGCTGTGATGTTGTAGTGTGCATGTGTGTGTGTAGTGTGTGTAGCTTGTTGCTGTGTGTAGTTGTGATGTTGTGTGTAGCTGTGATGTTGTGTGTAAGCTGTGATGTGTGTGTAACTGTAATGTTGTGTGTAGCTGTGATGCTGTGTGTAGTAGCTTTGTGAGGTGTGTTGTGTGTGATGTGTGTGTAGTTGTGAGTGTGGTGTGTGATGTGTGTGTGTGTGTGTGTGTAGCTGTGTGAGTGTGTGTGTGTGTATGTGATGTTGTGTGTAGTTGTGATGTTGTGTGATGTGATGTGTGTGTAGCTGTGATGTTGTGTGTGGTGTGATGTGGTGTAGTTGTGATGTTGTGTGTAGTTGTGTGATGTTGTGTGTAGTTGTGACGTTTGTAAAACATTTATTTTTTTCCTCTTTCAGGACTTTGACATTGACATTGTTGCTGTGATTAATGACACTGTGGGAACCATGATGACCTGCGGATTCGACGACCATCACTGCGAGATCGGCCTCATCGTAGGTGTGTCACCTCTCTCTCTCTTTCCCTCTCTCTCTTTCTCTCTCTCTCTCTCTCTTTCCTCTCTCTCTGTTTTCTCTCTCTATCTCCTCTTTCCTATATAAATTTAACTACTTAAATAGAGACTCTCTCTCGTGTGGGTGGTAACTTATCTATATCTTCTCTCAAGTTTCTCTCTCTCCTTCCTCATATCTCTCTCTCTCTCTCTTTCTCTATTTATCTCTCTGTGTCTATCTATCATATCATTCTCTTTCTCTCTCTCTCTCTCTCTATCTCTCTTCTGTCTTCTGCTCTGGGTCCTCTCTCTCCTCTCTCTTCTCTCTCTCTCTCTCTCTCTCTCTCTCGCTTCTGTCTCTTCTTTCTTGTGTCATTCTCTCTCCATCTATCTCTCTCTTCTAGCTCCTCTCTCTTGTCTCTTCTGTGTCACTCTTCTCTTTCTCTCTCTATCTTTTCTCTCTCTCTTTCTATCTTCTCTCTGTCTTCTCTGTCAACTGTATCATCTCTCTCTCTCTCTCTCTCTCTCTCTCTCTCTCTCTCTCTCTCTCTCTCTCTCTTTCTCTCTCTCTCTCTCTCTCTCTCTCTCTCTCTCTTCCTCTCTTTCTCTCTCTCCTCTCTGTCTCTCTCTCTCTCTCTCTCTCTCTCTCTCTCTCTCTGTGTCACTCTCTTCTATCTTGTCTCTCTCTCTCTCTCTCTCTCTCTCTCTATATCTCTCTCTCTCTCTATCTTCTCTTCTCTCCTCTCTCTTCTCTCTCTCTCTATCTCTCTCTCTCTCTCTGTTCACTCTCTCTCTCTATCTCTCTCTCTCTCTCTCTCTTCTCTCCTCCTCTGTTCTTCTCTCTCTCTCTCTCTCTTTATCTGTCTCTGGTCTCTCTCTCTCTCTCTTTCTCTGTCTCTGGTCTCTCTATCTCTCTCTATCTCTCTCTCTCTATCTAGTCTCTCTCTCTCTCTCTCTCCCCTTTGTCTCTTTGTCTCGTCTCTCTTTCTCTCTCTCACTCCCCCTCTCTCTATTGCTCTCCTCACTCTCTGTCTTTCTCTTCACTCCACTCTCACCCACTTTCTCTTTCTCTCTCTTGCTTTTCTTTCTTGCTCTTTTTCTGTCCCACACTTTCTTAAAACTACACACACACACACACACACACTCTCTCTCTTGGTATCCTTCTCTCTCACACTCTCTCTCTCTCTCTCTAACTCTCTCTAGGTCATCTCTCAGAGTTAATTTCTTTCCTGTAATGTTAAAAAATATATATATTTTTTCGTCTCTGACGTCTTCTGCAGGTTTCACTTATACACTTACTTCAGTCTTTTAGTCTGTGAGAAACACTTCCTGATTTAAATAAGGAAAATGTTGTTTAGGTAATGAGCAGGTTGGCAGGTACACTCATTGTTTCTAACTACTTTAATTGCTTTTCCACAAAGACGCTTTATGTGTGTGTGTGTGTGTGTGTGTGTGTGTGTGTGTGTGTAGGTACGGGGACCAATGCGTGCTACATGGAGGAGATGAGGAATCTGGAGCTGGTGGAGGGAGACGAGGGCCGCATGTGTGTGAACATGGAATGGGGAGCGTTCGGAGACGACGGTGCTCTTGAGGACATTCGCACCAAACTTTGACCGTGAGATCGACGCCGGATCTTTAAACCTGGCAAACAGCTGTGAGTGACACCTGCGACACACACGTGGTATTTGAGAGAGAAAAATAACCCGTGTCATGTGCACAGCGCGGGGTATTTCTTCTCAAGAGGTGCACACGAGCCGCGGGAGTCGTTACCGCGCAACACTAACAAATGTAGTGATTTTAGTTATATATAAACTAAATTCTCGCATCCTGCGTGTAAATCCTGCTGTAAAGTGCAGAAACCTTTTATTGCCCTTAAGCTAATAACTGAAGCTCCTCCATTAATGTGAACAGAACGTTCTGGAAGGAATCCATGCCCGGAAGAAGACCCGAACCTTGATCTCTATAACAGTTTGAGGAAAATAACTGCGTTCTCTCTGTGGATTAAACGTCAAGATTAAATAAATTATTTATTGTATTATTGATCCTTTAGTGAGACACGGAAACAAATAAAAACCGATCTGTATATCGATTCAGATGCAGAGGCCACGCCTCCTTTACTGATTCTGACATACTAAGGGTCAAGCCACGCCTCCTTTACTGTGATCTTGAGTCTTTGAATCTTGTGTTCCGGCGCCCAGTGTCATTTACGGATCACCCACGACTGCCTACGACAAGCAAATTGAGACAAAATTGTATCATCTTAATGGGACTTTAATGTGACTGACATTCTTAGAGGACAAGCCACACCCACTTTACTGTGACTAAGATACCCATAGGTAAAGCCACGCCTCCTTAATTGTTAGAGACATGCTTACAAGAAAAGCCACGCCCATTTTACTGTGAATGAAATATACAGAGGATAGGCCATGTCCCCAATTATATTTGCCCTGCCGCCAATCATCACTATAGGTAACATATAGACCAGGTCTTTATTTAATAACTGTGTGTGTGTGTGTGTGTGTGCAGATTTGAGAAGATGATTAGTGGTATGTACATGGGGGAGTTGGTGCGTATCATCCTGGTGAAGATGGCGAAAGAGGGTTTGCTGTTCCAGGGTCAGACCACGCCAGAGCTTCTCGCCACTGGACACTTCAAGACCAGCTACATCTCCGCCATCGAGAATGACAAGTCAGTGCAGTTCCTCAGGAGTGTGTGGTGTGTGTGTGTTTGTGTGTGTGTAATTTAAATTTTCTGTTTGGCCTCTGGTATGAGCTGGCATTTAACAAGTTGTTTTTTTCCATCTTTCACACTTTTTTTTTGCTTTCCTCCCTTTTTTCTGTCTCTCAGACAGCGCCCCCCCCCCCCCCCCCCCCCCCCCCGACATTCTAAATGTCTCTTTGATTTTTTTTTTTTTTTTTTTTGATTGTGTGGCTCTCGTCTTCCTCTACGCTTCTAGTCTCCAGCTGGATACTAGTTTCGGCCGAGTCTCGCAGATGCAAACACACTTGATTGATTTAATGTACAGATTATTTTAACACACATCCTCAGCGTCTGTGTTTTAACATTGGTTAGTAACAAACCCCCCAGCAACGCTCCTGCCGTCTTACAGCCGTCTCATTCTGTGAGCCAATAAAAGCGGGGAAAGTGGGCGGGACTACAAGGTTTGATTAAGAAGGAGGAAACAAAAAAATAATTTCTTTCAGCTGGGATTTTATTTTTACTGTTTTTTAGTGTTTATTATCATCTGTAGGTTTTTAATTATATTTATAAAACCATTACGCTTAAAATTTGTATTAAATAAAAAACAAAAATCCCAGATCTGGTTTTATACCTTTAGATGGAATCCCACTGGAACTTTTTCAGACAAAAAAATCTGGACCAGGAGGTGTTCTGAATTATGTGTGTGTGTGTGTGTGTGTGTGTGTAGAAGTAAGGAAGGCCTGGTGTGTGTGGAAGAGGTTCTGCGGGAACTGTGTTTGGATCCGTCTCCTGAAGACTGCGTTGCGGTGCAGCGTGTGTGTCAGATCGTGTCGACGCGAGCGGCTCACCTGTGTGCAGCGTCGCTGGCCGCCGTGCTGCGTCAGATTCGTGACAACAAGGCGGTGGATCGACTGCGCACGACGGTTGGAGTAGACGGATCCGTGTACAAGAACCACCCGCAGTGAGTGTTCTGCTCGCTATATTACTGATGCACTGGATCGATGCAAACGAAATTTAAGAGTGTGTGTTGCTCAGGTTTGCACGCCGGCTACACAAGATGGTGCGCTGCCTGGTGCCTGACTGTGACGTGCGTTTCCTGCGCTCGGAGGACGGCAGCGGAAAGGGCGCCGCCATGGTGACAGCGGTGGCCTACAGGTTGGCGAAGCAGCACGCTGAACGCCAGCAAATCCTGGACACTCTACGACTGAACCGAAAACAGCTGCTGGAGGTGAAGGAGAGGATGGAGGTGCAGATAAAGAGGGGACTCGCCAAAGACACCCACAACACCGCCAGTGTCAAAATGCTTCCCACCTACGTCAGAGCCACGCCCGACGGCACAGGTGAGAGGAAAGGGGTTAGGGGAGAAAGAGAGGTAAATGTAGGGGGAAAAAAGGGAGAGAAACTGTAAGAGAAAGGATGAGAGAGAGGAAAGAGAGATGAAAGTGAAAGAAGTTGACAAGAAAGGTAGAAAAAAAGAGAGAAAGAGAAATGAGATGTATGGAAATAAAAGAGAAAACTAGAGAGAAAAAGAGAGGACTGGAGGGGTAAGAAAGATAAAAGGGGAAGAATGGAAAGGAAAAGAAAGAAAGAAAGAGGAGATATAGGAGAAAAATGAGAGAAGAAAAGAGAGTTTGACAATCTCTCAATAATGATGGAGAAAGAGAGACAAAAAAGACCAAAGAAAAGGGAGAGCTGAGAAAGGCAGAGAGAGGGATAGAGTGTGAGATAAAGGTAGAGATAGAGACAGAAAAAAGAAATAAAGAAAGTGATTGCTCTGGAATAAGAAATGCAGAGAAAGAAGGATTCTCTTCTCTTTTATCTTTCTTTCTTTTTCATTCCACTTTCACATTTTTTTCTTCTCCTTTTTACTTTTGCTTTATGTTTTCAGCTTTCTGTCTGTCCATCAGGGTGACTTCTCCAGTAAACAGAGTTTGTTCTCTGCTCTAGTTTTCCGTTCATTGGTGTGAAACAAGTGAGGCCGGGGGACGTTTGAAATGTCTTTGTGTCTTGGTTTCTCAGGTAATTCGGCGCGGCGCCACGGTGTGATTAGAAACCCGTAAACTCTGAGTGTCTCGGTCATGGCGTCCCGTGGGTATGGGTATCCGATTGCTACTGTCTTATCTAATACCTGACTACAAGTATTTCCAGGTTCTCCCACCTTGGTCTGATCACATGTAGTGCTAACCCAGCAACCCAGAATGCCCGTAACTTTAGCTTGTGGTTCCTACTGTCTGTTTTCTTTGAAGGGGCGCAATGGCCGTGTTCTAAAAATATTCTCTGCAGGTAAATGAAACTCGTCACCGTTGTTGGCACTTTGGGCGCGTACCCAGGCGTGGGTGGGGAGAGGCTTTTACCAGGCCCAGGGAAAAGTCCGAGCATGATGGCAGGCTGAACAACGCCTGGATATCGCCAAACCTCTTGATAAGCTGAAGGAAATAGCCAATAGTCTAGGGTGACTGTCTAAACTTCCTCCAGCGGTTCGCACGGCGGTTCCTCCTACATTCTCCTTTGGAACTAACCCTTTTCTTGTTCCATGACTGGCACCTGCACGGGTGCCGCTTTCGAGTGGAGCACCGGGTTGAAACATGGCGGATGAAACCTGAAATGGATTTTGTCAGGATCCATTGTGAGATATACAGCAGAAGTTTCCATGCCGCCATAAAGTCTACCATGGGGATCATCCTTCTGGTATATCGTGAGGCAGTCGCCCAGTGGATTTCCGGCAGGGAGCAAACACAAAGCTCTCTCTGAGCTCTCTATCTGATGTGGCCCTGGGGCCCGGCTCTGCTGCATAAGCCACTCCTTCTTGATCCGATCTGACAAGTGCAGTGGCCACACCCACTTCCTTTACTGGAACTAGCAAGCAAAAAATACCACACCCCTTTATCTATAAAAAGGCTCATATGCCATACCGATGTCAGTAACAGACTGGTACAGACGCCACACCTTCTTCCTTACTAAAGTTGTGCTGTTGTATCATAAATATTTAGTTTCGTAAATGATTCTGTTTGTGTGTGTGTGTGTGTGTGTGTGTGTGTGTGTGTGTGAAGTGAGAGAGAAAAAAAGTATTAAATCTGTGATACTTTTATATTTTTCAGAGCATGGGGACTTCCTGGCGCTGGATCTGGGCGGGACCAACTTCCGCGTGCTGCTGGTTCGAGTGCGCAGCGGGAAATGGCGCAGTGTAGAGATGCACAACAAGATCTACACTATTTCACAGGACATCATGCAGGGCACAGGGGAGGAGGTACTGCTCAATTCCTCTAAACTTCACAACGAGCAGCAGAGCATAGAACTGTAAAGCTTAAAGCCACGGATAAGAGTTGAAAAAAGCAACCATAATTTTAAAACTTTGAACCAGGTGTGTCTCCAATCTCGGTCTGGAGGGTCGGGGGGGCCTGCAGAGTTTAGCTCCACCCCTAATAAAACACACCTGAACCAACTAATCGAAATTTTGCTAGGTTTACTTGAAAGTTACAGGTATGGGCGAACTATTTCAACTTCCGTTTGTTTTTCTCCAACACTCCAGACACACTCCTATAAAAACAGGAAGCTTTGATTCTGCTCTCAGGGGAGTCGCAGTTATCAAGTCATTACCTTTCTCTTTAAAGACATCCTGAGCGTTCGGGTTTATTGACTTGTTCTTTGTACTTCCTGCATGTACTTGGTAAAGGTCACCATTCCCCACAGCGCACAAATCCGAGTGCTTAAAAACCTCCTGAACCCCTCTTAAATATCCTAAGCGTTCTCTTGCATAAAGTTTGCATTAATCTCTGTCTTAAAACTGCAGTGGGCCATTTCGAGTGCTCGCTCTGGCTCGGTCAAGAGCTCTTGCGCTCAAATTACACATGTAATGGAGGAGCGAGGCGTGAAGTGCTGTGTGAGAGCGCTTATTTTCCTTCAGTTTATCAAGTGTTTGGAGATCAGGGCTCGGTCCGGGAAGCTTGCGGGGACAGAACTGCAGACTGTGTCGCAGCAGGGTAACCTGAGACGTCCTTCGCGACAAGTGCTTAGATTGGCAGGAATCTCTCAGACAGATGCCTTTGACATTTTTTGTTGTTTTCCAATTTAAATGTCAAAAGATTAAAGACTTTAGGGAGAAAGAGTTGCTAGTTTCAGTTCCTCTTTCATCCACAAGGTGGTGGACTTCTCTATTGAACGCAACATACAATTTACACGAAAGGACACTCAGAGACCCTCGCGTCTGGTCGTCAAGCAGTGCTACGAAACAGTTACTCCAGTGGCGTTACCATCAACACCAAGGACAAAGTTACTATTTTCCATTTACGCGATTAAGCAGAAGCTCTTATCCAAAACGATGTACTTTTATCCTTTTTTTTTTACTCAAACTGAGCAGTTGATGGTTAAGGGCCTTTTTCAGAAGCCCGAAGTGGCAGCTGGGTGGTGCTGGGAATTAAACCCATGATCTTCTGATTATCAGTCCAACACCTCACCCACTGATATTAGGAGATGCAAGATTCATTAGAAACACATTCAACAGCAATATACAACTCAACGTTCTAAGAGCTGATTGGCTGAGCTGTGTTTGAAGGTGTGGTATCGAACCCTCAATTCCTCCTGCGGTCACATGACGATGATGCTAATTATTAGTTTTAAATAAAATTGTTTCTAGTTAATTAAAAGCCGTGAAGTTTGTGACCATTTGTTTTAGTGGATTCGTTAATTTAAATCAAAGGCAAAGGGAAGCGATGATGTAATAATAAGCATGTGTTTCCGCAGTTGTTCGATCACATCGTTCACTGCATCGCTGACTTCCTGGAGTACATGGGAATGAAGGGAGCATCGTTACCTCTGGGGTTCACCTTTTCTTTTCCCTGCCATCAAGCTGGACTAAACAAGGTAATACCCCACCCCCACCCCCACCCACACACACACACACACACACACACACACAAAACAAAAAACATTCTGTTTACACTAATTTTTTAAACGAAGTACAGCTGCTTTGGCAGCAGTCCAGCATCCTAAAACCTAAAACCACTTCCTGCTTCTATTAGCTTATGATTTTTAAGTAGTAAACAACACTTGAATCTTAATCTCATGCCCCGGGTTTTTATTTATCCGGATCCGTCCATCTCCCGGGGGCCAATTACGCCTTTCAGATCAGAGATGACGATAAACAAATTACAGTCTGAATTTCTGAACATTTTGTTAACCTACTTGTATAAGGGAAAATCAGACAGCAAATACAGAGCCAAAAAGTGTTGCCAAGTAAATAATTACTTTTTTTCCCCTAAGCGAGAGGATTTAATGCACAGAAAAGTAGCTGAGACCCATCTGGACTCCCCTATTTGACTCATTGACTCTCTAAAACGACTAGTCGTTTTTTTAATCCACATTTTTTAAATCTACATTATGTACCTATGATAAAAGTGATTCCCTATTTGACTCATTGACTCTCTAAAACGACTCCTCAGTTCGAGTATTTTTAATCAGACATTGTATCTATGATAAAAGTGATTCCCTATTTGACTCATTGACTCTCTAAAACGACTCCTCAGTTCGAGTATTTTTAATCAGACATTGTATCTATGATGAAAGTGATTCCCTATTTGACTCATTGACTCTCTGAAAGGACTAGTCACTTTTTTAATCTACATCATGCACCTATGATGAAAGTGATTCCCTATTTGACTCATTGACTTTCTAAAATGATTCCTTAGTTAGAGTATTTTGATTAATTTTTTTATAAGTAATTCCCTGCTTGACTTTTTAACCAGACACTCTAATTGTGATTCATGTGATTCCTGACATAACTCATCGACTGAGTTTGAGTCAATTGTCCACTTGACTTTGTGCTATTCCACAAAGTGAGTGTGTCCAATTGACTCCTTAACGGTGACTCTGAGGACATGGAGGTGGTAGAAATAAATTAAAAGCTGACTGGAGGAGAGACAGTAAGCGATTTGGTGGAACTGCAGCAAACGAGTCTCTGAGTCAAAGTCAATGTCCAGTATTAAACTGTCTGTACAGGTCCAAATGATTTGGGCAAGGTGTGACATGTCTCTGTCTCTACTACCTGCCTTCTGTCCACTGTTTGTCATTCTGCATTTTTTTTTGTTCACACACACACACACACACACACACACACACTGAAGCGTTAAAAGCGTGTGTGAGCTGTGTCTCACTCTCAGAGTCACTGCAGAAGAGTAGGAAGATCTCACTCATGCAGCCGTTGACCTTTAAAGAGTCTGAGCGCCCTTGAGGTCTTCTCCTCCGCTTATTCTTTCCAAAAACACACAAATCTGTGTATGGTGTATCTGGCGTGTGACGCGAGTGTGATAAAGTAATGTTCTGGTCTTCCAGAGGAAATGCGGCATAGGATGATAACCTTTATAAACGCTCAGGGTGAGAAATGAAAGACTCCTGATGGGTTTGAGAATTCTGTCGAGTGTTATCAGCCTCAAAGCCTCCAGAGCAGCAGCAGCACATAAAGTGCGGGGTTAAAGGTCAGAGTGCCGTCTGATGATAATCAATAAACCCCAAGCTCACGAGGAGTTCACTCGAGTTTTCACTTATTAACATAATTGAGAGGAGAAAAAAGAAAAAGTGGAAAAAGAAGAGGACGAAATGCTACACATCATGGAGAGGTCGAGCTAATGGACTGAAAAGATGTCCATCTGAGCTACTAGATAGCAATGAGACATGCGAGTGTGATGTAAACGCTTTCTCTTTTTGTCTTCCTCTCTCTCTCCCTCTCTCTCTCTCTCTCTCTCTCTCTCTCTCTCTCTCTCTTTATCTCTCTCTCTCTTTATCTCTCTCTCTGTTCCAGGGAATCCTGCTGAGATGGACAAAGGGCTTTAAGGCCAGTGGCTGTGAAGGTGAAGATGTAGCGATGCTGCTTAAAGATGCCATCCATCGTATGGAGGTCTGTTCACCTGTCTGTGTGTTAGCATACAACACAGCCAACCCCACAATACAACACAACCAATCACCAGCAACACAACAGCTTAACACTAACAAAAACACAACCAATCACCAGCAACACAACAGCTAAACACTAACAAAAACACAACCAATCACCAGCAACACAACAGCTAAACACTAACAACAACACAACCAATCACCAGCAACACAACAGCTAAACACATAACAACACAACCAATCACCAGCAACACAACAGCTAAACACTTACAAAAACACAACCAATCACCAACAACACAACCAATCAACAACACAACAGCTAAACACTAACAACAACACAACCAATCAACACACAACACTAACAGCAACACAACACTACCAACACTAACAATCACACTAACACAACACACCAATCAACAACACAACAGCTAAACACTAAACAACAACACACCAATCAACAAACAATCAACAACACAACAGCTAAACACTAACCAATCACACACCCAACACAACACAACAGCTAAAACACTAAACAAACACAACCAATCAACAACACACAACAGCTAAACACAACAACAACAACACAACAACCAAACCCAACAACACACACACACACAACACACAACCAATCACCAACAACACAACAGCTAACAACAAACACTAAAACTAACAACACAACCTATCACCAAACAACACAAACCACAACAACAACACAACAGCTAAACACTAACAACACAACCAATCACCACCAACACAACAGCTAAACACTAACAACACAACACTCAACAACAACACACTAAACACTAACAACACAACCACAATCAACCAACACAACAGCTAACAACAAACAACTAACAACAACACAACCAATCAACAACACAACAGCTAAACACTAACAAACAACACAACAACAACACAACCAATCACACAAACAACAGCTAAACACAAACACTAAACAACAACCACACAACCCAATAACACAAACAAACACAACACAACACTTAACACACAACCAATCAACAACACAACAGCTAAACACAACAGCAACACACTAACAACACTAACAACACAACCAACACCAACAACACAACAATCAACAACACAACAGCTAAACACTAACAACACAACCAATCACCAGCAACACAACAGCTAAACACTAACAAAACAACAAACACTCAACAACAACACAACCAATAAAAACACATAACAAACACAACACACTCAAACAACACAACACAACACTACACCAAACACACAAACAACAACACACACAACCAATAACAAACACAACACACAACAACAACAAACAACAAAACACAACAGCTAAACACTAACACTCACCAACCAAACAAAACAACAACAACCAAATCACAACAACAACACAACAACACAACAAGCTAACCACTAACAACAACACAACCTAACAACACTAAACAATAAAAACAAAACCAACAAAACAACAAACACAATCAACAAACAAAAACCAATAACAACAACACAACATCACACAAACAGCTAACACTAACAAACACAACCTCAACAAACAAACACTCACAACAAACAAACTAAACACACAACCAATCACCAACAAACAACAAACTAAAACACATAACACAACCAATCAACACAACACTAACACTAACACAACACACAACTATCACCAGCAACACAACAGCTAAACACTAACACACAACACAACCAATCACCAGCAACACAACAGCTAAACACTAACAACAACAGCTGAGAGCGAGACAGTGTGTAAAACAGCTGAGAGCGTGACAGTGTGTGAGACAAGTAAGACAGTAAGACCGTGTGTGAGACAACTGAGAGGGACAGTGTGGGACAGCTGAGACAGAGAGGGTGTGATTGGACTACTTATTGATGGTTTTTCTCTTTTCTCTGTTATGCGCTTCAGGAGCTTGATCTGGACGTGGTTGCTGTGGTGAACGACACGGTGGGGACCATGATGTCATGTGGATACGAGGACCCTCAGTGTGAAGTGGGACTCATTGTCGGTGTGTGTGTGTGTGTGTGTGTGTGTGTGTTTGTGTGTGTGTGTGTGTGTGTGTTTGTGTGTGTGTGTGTGTTTGAGAAACAAATCTTCAGTTTCAGCTTTGATCAGTGTCGGTATGTGAGCATGACTTGAGTGTGTGTGTGTGTGTGTGTGTGTGTGTAGGTACGGGGACGAATGCATGCTACATGGAGGAGATGAGGAACGTGGAGCTGGTGGACGGAGACGAGGGCTGCATGTGTGTGAACATGGAATGGGGAGCGTTTGGAGACGACGGTGAGCTCGATGATTTCTGCACCGACTTCGACCGCGCGGTGGACGAAAACTCCACCAATCCCGGCAAACAGAGGTGAAGGTCACATGACGTCACGCTGTCCTGCTGTTCAGTAAGACTCCGGAGATGGAATGTTATTGATCAAACATTTAAATAAAGGTGTGTGTGTGTGTGTGTGTGTGTGTGTGTGTGAGACAGGTTTGAGAAGATGATCAGTGGAATGTACCTCGGGGAAGTGGTCAGAAACGTCCTGCTGGATTTTACCGCTAAAGGTCTGCTGTTCCGCGGAAAACTCTCTGAGAGACTTAAGACCCGCAGCATATTCGAGACCAAGTTCCTTTCCCAAATCGAGAGGTGTGTGTGTGTGTGTGTAAGTGAGTGAGTGAGTGATTCAGACAGAAACAGCTGTAACACACTTTACACTCCAGACCTGTCAATCATGCACCTGTCACAGAAGAAAGACTGGAGTATAGTGTAAAATAATGGCGCTATTTTCGAGCCGTTTTTCTGCTCAGGCTTCTTTATGATGTTCACACTCCGTCCTCATACTGCGAGATCCATCACACACACTCCAACGGACAACGTCGCAGCATTCACACACACAAACACTACTGATCACCATGCTTTAGAGCGTATGTCTGTCACACTCATAGAGACAGACTGCTAGACAGACAGAGAGACAAACGACCAGACAGACAAAGAGACAGACAACCAGACAGACAGAAAGACAGATGGCCAAATAGACCAACGGGAAAATAGAAAGGTAGGCTGATATAGAGACAGATGGGTAGACATAGATTGATAGACAGATAGACACAAATAGACACAGACAGACAAACGGACGGACAGACAGACAGGTGGAATCGAATACAACACTGAAGTACTACCTGATGAAAATAAAGTAAGTGTGATATGGTGACTGGTGGTATTAGATGAATGAACGGATGAATAGAAAGATAAGGAGCTGGAAGACAAAACTAATAAAATATAGACTTAAAGACTGACTAATGAATAGATGGATAAAAAGTGATTGATAGATAGCTGGATGGATAAATATAGAGGGATAGATGGATGGATAGATAGATGGATTTATGAAGTGTTGGATGAGAAGATTATATATGATTATATATGTGTGGATGGATAGATAAATAAACAAATAGAGTGTTCTGGATGAATGAATAGAGAATATTGGAAAGAAAGAGAGAGATGAATAGATAAATAGACATTTGAGGGAATGTGTGAAGATTGTGACATTAGATGTAAAGATTGTGTGTGTGTGTGTGTGTGTGTATGTATGTGTTTGTCGTCGGTTCATACTCTCGCTGAAGTGTTTCTGTAATCAGGAATCGAATCACAACAAACAAAACAGCCGTAAATAATTCGGAGCCCCTTGACGGTTGCACCTCGTTAACCTTCATTAACGTGTGTGTGTGTGTGTGTGTGTGTGTGTGTGTGTCTCTCAGACACACACACACACACCACTTCTTTTTTCATTTTGTTTTATGCATAATTTCACAAACCAGAGAAGAGAAAAATGAAGAGGGATAACAGCGCCCGGTGTGACGAGTCTGTCTCTCTCCCTGTCCCCACCACCCCCCCACCCGGCTCTTTCTTTTCTTCTTCTCTCTCTCTCTCTCTCTCTCTCTCTCCTTCCTTCCTCCTTCCAGTGACCGTCTGGCTCTGCGGCAGGTCCGCTCTATCCTGCAGCATTTGGGTCTGACCAGCAGCACATGTGATGACAGCATCCTGGTAAAGGAGGTGTGCAGTGTGGTGTCTCGCCGTGCCGCCCAGCTGTGTGCCGCCGGTCTCGCCGCCGTGGTTGACAAAATCCGCCAGAACCGCAACCTCAACTCGCTCAGTGTCACTGTAGGAGTGGACGGAACCCTGTACAAGCTCCACCCACAGTGAGTCCCGTCCACAGTCTACAGCGCCACCAGCAGCTCAGCTTCATAAACATGAGTTACAATATTGTCTTCACAAACAGACAGAAAGACAGGCAGACATAGACAGACAGACGGAAACAGACAGACATATGTACAGAGAGATATACAGAATTTCATTCGTCACAACTTTTCTTTTTCAGTCTGTCTTACTCTAGTTTCTTACTTTCGCTTGCTCTCTTTTTTTCTGTATCTCTCACTATTTCACACTCTTTATCTGTCTATCTCTTTTATCTCTCTCCTGCAATTTAACAGACTCTGTCTTACACTTTTTTACTTTTTTTAAGGTCTTACTTCTTGTTCTATAGCTCTCACTTTCTCCCACTTAGTCTCACTTTCTCCCACTCAGTCTCACTTTCTCCCACTCAGTCTCACTTTCTCCCACTTAGTCTCACTTTCTCCCACTCAGTCTCACTTTCTCCCACTCAGTCTCACTTCCTCACACCATAAATTAAACTTTATCAGACACTAAGCGGCAGAACCCATCATGAGAACCGGTTAGCAGAACCCGATTGAGAACACCAGCACCTGAATTATATATTTTTTTTTACCTCTCCAGCTTTTCCAGCATCCTACAGGAAACTCTGCGAGATCTGGCGCCCCAGTGTGACGTCACTCTTCTCCAATCAGAGGACGGGAGCGGGAAGGGGGCTGCCCTGATTACAGCCGTGGCCTGTCGCATGAAAGACGCGTAACAGGGGAGACAAGTGGCAAGTGGACAGACAGACAGAGGGATTGAAAAAAAGTGGGAAAAGTATTGACTTGTGTTCTTCCAAACATTACTGGTGCAGTACTGCACACGGGACGGGAACGTTCTCTTTATGTGTGGCTGAGCTGTGGTTGGGTGGGGGGTGGTAAGTGCGATCATGTGACAAGGTTTTTTTTTTTATTCACAGCTTTACTGTATTGTGGCGTTTTACATGTTGGCAGGATCATGTGACCAGCAGAAGCAGCAGTGGAGTAATGTTATGACAGAGTTACACCAAACAATTTACATTGGTAGTTCTCACATGACGTGTACACCTTAACCATGATAACGTCCCCTAGCTGAAGCCTCGTGACTAACTCTTCCTATTGTATTGTATTTTTTGTGGACTTAAAGGATAATGAATAAAACTTAAGTAAGTACAGGATATTTGTACAATAAAAAAAATAAAACTATTCTTATTATTTATAAAAAGTTCATTGTATTTTGGTTAAATTGCGATTTTTACGTTTCGGGCGACATTCGACAAACCAAACCGGTAAAAGTTTAACAGAAAATATAATAAACACTGCAATGCTGACATTAAGCACAAGACATAAGCGAACTAAGCGGCTGCTTAGGGACCCTGTGGCCACCAGGGGGCCCCAAAAGTACATTTTGGCTTTAATATGTCAGTAGACAGTAGTAATTATACAAAAATGCATTACTAAATGAGAAAAAAACAAGAAAAACACGATTTTATCTAACGGAAGGGTAGAAGGGTAGAAACACTGGTAAGAAGCAACAGCACAAGATTAAACTTATTAATGGGTCTGTTAGATCTATAGTTTAGTATAGTCCTTTAATTAAAAAGGACTAATTAAAGGATTAACATTAAATAGTCCTTTCAGTGGCACCGAGGGGCCCCCGAATAAAATTCTCCTTGGGGCCCCCAAAAGTCTTGAGCTGACCCTAGTTCCAGTGAGGAAACAATGGGTCAGAATTGGGTCATTTGATCTATGCAGTGTGAAACCCTGGTGAGTTGTCCGCAAACTTTTGGCCCTAAAGTATTGTTAGCTTTGTCTTCTTATTCTTATCTCTTCAGTCGGTGTCCTTCATTTCAGGACCTTGACTGAGCCCTCAGATGTGTTTGAGGGCCAGAAATGGATTCACAGCAGGATGACGATTCAAACAAAACCCAAACTTTCTCAAACAATCTTTAATTAATGGAGCTGAAGCAGAAGAGCCTCCTCACGCTGGAGTTAAATCAGATCACGCCTCAGCTCCAGATGACTGCAGGACAAATTTCCACCATGACACCGGCACAGACGCGTGTCGGAAGAACATCACTCAGTGTTTTGTTGAATATTTAAACATTTTTTCACTTTTAAAGCAGAGGAGGTTTCAGAGGCAGGAGCTCTGATGGAGATAAGGAGACGGCTTTGTTCTTCTTGGCTGTGTTCATAAACACATTGCTGTCCGTCGGGTCCAGAATAAATCTGTTAATTCCACACGTCTGCAGGCGACAGCGCTTCCATCTCTCCTCAACCTCAACCACCTCACCGCCGTCCAGATGATTCAATTCAGAATTCTGATCTCATCTGAAGCGCTCCACCGACTGTCTTCTTTCTGTCGCTCTATGCCGGCTGGGGCAGCTCTGGGCATGGGCAGGGGCAGGGGTGGGCCGAGCCTGCCCAAACATTAAAATTTGGTAAAGCCAGCGGTATACAAGCACGTTTTTATTTTCTTTTGTAATATTTGTGGTTTGATAAAAGCAGTCTGAGGTGGACGCTGTGTTGAGAAGTTTGAAGGAGGGGTGTAGAAATCCTCGACCAATCACAACACAAAACCAAACAGTTTCCTGTTTTTACATTTTACATTACATTTTACAGCATTTGGCAGACGCCCTCATAATGAGAGACTTACATTTATCTCTTTATTTTTATACAGCTATGCAATTGAGGGTAAAGGACTTGCTCAGTGACCCACAGCGGTGGCTTGGTGGTGCTGGGAATCAAACACTGGTCTTTCTTTCGTCAGTTCAACACCTCAGTGGTTTTTAACCACTAAGCCAAGTTTTTTACAGTATCTTAGTAAGTTTTGGGGTCAGAGCACAGGGTCAGTTATGATACAGTGCCCCCTGGAGCAGGAAGGGTTAAGGGTCTTGCTCAAGGACCCAACGGTGTTTGGCTTGCCGGTGGTGGTGCTTGAACACAGGTGTATCTGATCTCCAGATCAACAGCTGGCGGTGGCGGTGCTTAAACCCTGGTCTTCCTGGTCTTCCTGGTCTCCAGATCAGCGACCCGCGCCTTAACCGTTTAAGCCACCACTGGCCCTAGAAACTGGGCCTGTGCCTCAGGTGTAGGAAGCCATGCGGTGTTTCATATTAATCAGATATAAAAAAAAAGCTTCCACATCTCCTATTTCTGTACTGACTCTCTGTGAAAAACTGTGTGAGGCGTCACTGATCTGCAGTGAGAAAGTCGGAGTGGAAATTCATCTCGTCATTACATAACACAACCTTTACACAAAACTCTGAAAGCTCAAATCTCCAATTTATTCACAACACATACCTTATATTAAGATTTTTTTAAAAACTCTGTCGCAAAAATAATGACACAGAAGATGATGGAAGGTCAGACAAAAGTAATGGCACCCTAGGAAAGAAGGAAGCTCCAGTGTAAGCCACTGTGTCGCTGTGATGCCGCTGCACTGGCTGAACTGCACTATTGGAATATTTAGAGATTCTGAAGGTTTCTTTTTTTCTCTTCAGGTTTGTAGGCCAAACGAAATTTTAGCTCTTCAGTAACACACACACACACACACACACACTAACACACACACACATTTGGTAATGAGAGCAAACAGACTCAGTTTTCTGGTTATGTATTAACTGGAGTTTTATAACTATCTGAAAAAAAAACACTGCTGTAAAATATGAGCTCATAAATTACTTGTGAGGATCCAGCTGTTAAAACATCAGCCCAGTGTTTGAGACTGCTGAAGGAATGATAATTATTTTGATTCTGTATCAGGTGTCGGGTGTGCTGCCCCCCCCCCCCCCCCCTTAAGCTCCACTCTCTCTCTCTCTTTCTCTTTCTCTCAAAGTCAAAAAAAGGCTTTATTGGCATGACCATATTTACGTTACAGTTTTGCCAAAGCACAAAAAAAACCCAAATAAACAAATTAAAGACAACAATATACAGAAAATGTAGAGAAAAACAACAGAGAAAAAGACAGTAGTGAAATAAATAGAGGTATATGGGACAAACAGGGCTGTGTGTGTGTGTGTGTGTGTGTGTGTGTGTGTGTGTGTGTGTGTGTGTGTGTGTGTGTGTGCACGTGTTACTGACTGTCCCTCAGTATGTGACAAGCGGAGACGTACTGCCCATGCTAAGACACAACTCTCCCTCTTTCTCTCTCTCTCTTTCTCTCTGTCTCTCTTCCTCTCTGTCTCTCTTCCTCTCTCTTTCCCTCCTTCTAACTCTATTGTTGTTTCTCTCTCTCTTGCTTTTCTTTTCTCTGTCTTCCCCTGTCTTTCTATTTTTTCTTTTTCTTCTCTTTTTTCTCTTTCTTTCTCTCTCTCCCTCTCTCTTTCTCCTTCTCTCTCTCTCTCTCTCTCTCTCTCTCTCTCTCTCTCTTATTGGACACACAGATTATTTAAAAAATAAAATGCACAATTTTAAAATTCTAAAATTAAAAAAATACTAATTAATAAATCCCTGATAGAGATGAGAAAAAGTGAGAGGAATATTACCTGACTGATCCCTGACACACACACACACACACACACACACACACAGACACTGACATGGTAAAACTCAGGACTCACACACTTGTCATAGAAACAGGCTGCTATGAGACATCATGATCTCCTATAGAGCAGCGAGTGTGTACACACACCAACACTGTTCTGACAGTGTGGAAAAACTTCCTGCCTCTCACCTGCAAACTGTCCCTCCTGCTGGGGCAAAAGAAGGAGAGCTGTGACGAATTGAATTAAATTAAAATGAATCAATTAAATTGAGCTGAATCGATTTAAAACTAAATTGCTCGGAATTGAATCAAATTAGATTAAATCAATTCTAATCAAATTGAATTAATTTGAATATTTTTAATGTTTGAATGAATTCAGATCTTCCTGATCTCAGTGATCTTCTGTTCCATCACAGCATCAGATTCGTTTTCCAGACACTGTTTAAAAAGTGATTATAAGCGTTATCGTATTCTTTGCATCTGACTCTGTTTTTCGGAGTCATTATTTTTTGTTTTTGTACCATTGTCGAGTGTAAAACTCCCAGCAGGAGATCATCAGTGGTTTCATCTGGTAAGAGACAGTGGCAGTTTGGTGGTGATGGGGATTGAACAGACAATCTTCTGATAAGCAGTCCAACACTTTACTAAGCTAGTGCTTTCAACAGAAGTGGACAGCGTTGTCTAGAAACATCTTTAGCATTCAATTCTTTGTTTACTGCAACTAAGAGACTGTTCCAGCATGACAATATCCCTGTGCACAAAACCCCCTGGTCTCCACACTGTTCATGTCCTGTACAGAGTCTTGATTCTGACTCAACCCCTTTAAACTGAACACCTTTGGGATGAACTGGAACCCCGACTGAACCCCAGACCTCCAAACCTCAACATTAGTGTCTGATCTCATTAATACTATTGGAACTGAATAAACACAAATCCACACAGTCACATAACCTCTCTGGAACATCTGGAACATGATGGAAGTGATGGAAAGTTTTTCCAAGACATTTGGCTATTTTAGTTAACTTCAGCCTGGCGTAGGGGTTTTGTTTAGAGGTGTGTGTGTTTGTTTATAGTGGCATACCGTAGGCTTTTATTCAGGCCTTGTTCTGTAAACCGCATACACACAGCACTGATGGCTCACCATTGTGTGTTTCCCACTGCTCTCGGTTCCTGCTGAGAATATCCTAATCACAGGTCTGGTAGCCACAGTGAAGTACTGATTTTGAGAACTAAAGCTCTCAGTGTGAAAGAAAAGCCAGGGCGAGGTCAGGTAGATGGTAAGATGTATTTTGTTTTCCTGCCAAAATGTCACCACAAGCAAACACTTAGACACTTCACCTAAAAGGCACCAGAGAGCTGATCGGCGTCTGAGGAAAATGTCTGTATGTTCTGATATCGTTATTAATATTCTCTGTCTGTTTGCTCAAGAAAAGTTTCTGAAAAGTTCTTGCTGGTCCATGTGGCGTGTCAGACTGACAGAATGATAATGTTTGTTGAAGAAAGCCGGAGTGGTGTAATCAGGGATCAAAAGCACTAATCGGAGACGCCAGCGAATAAACATACACACTGGGAGGATGAAAGGTCGAAACTGAGATTAGATCAGAGCTGCTACTGGGTAAGGTTTAAAACACATAAAAATATAATTTGTTCCTCTTATGGTGGTGTTGTTCCCAACACATCTCAAACTCCTCTTATACCACAGGGAGAAGATACACACTTTTTTTTAATTGTTAGCTCAGTGGTTAGGGTGTTGGTTTGCTAGTTAGCAGGCTCATAGGTTTAATCCCCAACACCACCAAGATGCTTCTGAGCAAGGCCTTTAACCTAGGCCTCAGTTAGATTAAAAAAAATAAATGTTAGTTGCTCTGATTAAGAACATCTGCCAAAGATGTGGCCTTCAGTGAGAAGATAGATCCGTATCTTCCTCAGTTTTTCTGCTACCTTTGACGCACTCAATCACATAACACAGGCTCATCCTCAGGATTTAAATCTAAGACGTAGCAATGGTTTGTCCTCTACATTAGGAGTTGTCCATATAAAATTATAAGTGCTTTGGCATAATCTCCATTCTGACTTCCCATTGGTTTCTCTCAAGGTTCAGTACTTGGCCCCCTTTTATTGTCTCTATATACCTGCCAATTACTAAGGTCATATATTTCTCTTCCACTTTGATGCAGATAACACTCAAGCCATTCTCTTCCTCCCCTACACAGACACTCGTGTTTTACAGACTTTTATCCTGAGTGGCAACACAAACAAAATCTCAAAGTGTCAGGATCTTGTGAGCTCCCTGGAGAACCGTCAAATCTCAGCATCTGTCACTGCATGAGTAACCAACTGTCATTCCCCTCTAACACTGCTTATCCTCCGACAAGCTTGTGCTAGTTTCTCCGTTACATCATCAGAAACATTTGTCTATATATTCCATTCACACAGGTCATTCAGAAAACGGGTTCTGGTGTGAATTACTGTAGAGGCAGGACGGCTGCTCATTGCTAGATCTGGGTAGCCTGGTCAAGTCGAGTCCCCATTATTTCCATAGCGTTTTCAACAATTGGGATTGTGTCAAAGCAGCTTTACAGAATCACATTAAAAAAGACAATAGAGTGAAACACTCACTAAAACTCTGAGTTCTGTTTAATTGATATCTGTAAATTAAGAGTCTCCAACTAAGCCAGAGGCGACAGTGGCAAAAAAACAAAACTCCATCAGTGACAGGAAAGAAAAAAACCTAGGAAGAAAACCAGGTTCAACCAAGTTTAGTTTCAAGCTTTCCAAGATCCCCAACATTACTTTATTGCTACACTTCCTCCACTGACATGTCACACTGCCGAACTAATTCCACCAACAAGGTTCTTCATTCCTTTGTGCCCTAGACGTTGTTTGTTAGAATGTCTTGTTCTTTGATAGTATAATTTTGAGTAATAACTCTGCCCTCATGCACCACCTACCCTCCAACTTTACCACAACCCCATGACCCTGGGTCTGATCTCTAAAATATCACCCAATTCCAGTCACAAGAGCAAACCCCACCAATTCCAGTCACACGAGAGTAAAACCTACCTACAACCGATATAAGAGTAAATCCCGCCCTCTACCAGTTTTCTAAGCGTGAATATGGTAATTAATCCAGTCCTCTGTGTGCGGTTCCATTTGTTTGGAAGACTTTTTTTCCTCCACTCACACACACCTGCCTCATCTTTATTCATGAGTGCTTTATGAGGCGACTATGCTGAGGTTTTTTTTCAAGTGAGGCAGAATAATAATAATTATAATAATAATGATAATTGTGATAATAAAGGCATGATGAGATTGACAGTCACCTGTGAATTTTTTAATCATCAACAACAGCTCAGGACTGGAATAAAAATTCAGTCTAAAGTTTTGTCTTTATTATTAAATACACTTACATGCTTGGTAGGCTACAGTCAATTAACAAGTACTGTGTGAATATGGTGTTATGGTCGGCTGGAATATAGTCAGTTTTTCTGGAAAAGTCTGTCTTAAAAACGGATTTTTAAGTTAATTTCTCCTCCTCCTCCATTGTGGGCGTGAAAATCGAATTTAACTGTATTAATAAGTGCAGATTGCTATAGACGTGGTTTGCTAGTCGAACTTGGCTGTAACTCTGACCAACCAATCAGAGGACAGAGGAAGTTCCATGTGCAGCACTACTGAATCTGAAGGCAGATTAGATTAACATGGCAGCACATAGAAACTAAAATCTGATTGGACAAAAAAATCTAACATCTAACATTGGAATAAATTAATACAATTTAATGGGACTAATATTAGAATTTGGGTTGTAATTGTAGGTCAGTGATTCTGACAGTGTTCAGAAAAGCAGAGAAGAACATTTTAACTCCCCTTCAGCCCACAAAACTGCCCCACCTACTGGGGGGAACACAGGGAGACCTGCACATTAGCATCACTTTTTGCACACCTGTCACCTGATGAGGAACAGTGGGGGACCAGGTCTGTAAACACACACATGCACGCACGCGCACACACACACAGACACACACGCGTGCAAGCACACATACATATACACGACCACAAACACACACACGCAGACATGCACATATACACTTTATAAGCATTATGTAAATTCCGCTTGCTTTTTTAGTTTTAGCACCTTTTTATATAGATCCTTTTTTTGATGTTTATTCTTTTCTAGTTTTTTTATTATTTAATTTTTTCTCTCTATTTTATTATTAATACTGTATTTATGTCTGTATTTTCTGCTCTCCTGTAGTCACGCTTTAGCAATACAAATGTACATATTGGCCATGCTAATTAAGCAACCTTTGAATCTTGAATCTTGGCATACTGACCCGGACTGACCGCCACCGCAGCCTCCACACCCTTACGATTATCCGCTTAATTATTTTTATTTGTAAACAAAGAGTTATTATATTAGTTTACCAGCGTTCGGTAAGATTCTTACTCCTTTACAGCGGCCAGCACAACAACACTTTAATATAAGGCTGTTGAGTACTTTGATCAATTGATTGACCTTTACACTGCCTCCTATACTGAGTGGTTTCCCTGCACAGAAAAAAATGTCAAAGAATGTTGATAGAATGAGGAACAATTGGACAAGAAAATTGGCGTTCTTTGTGATTGAAGTAGATACGAATTGCTAACCAATTTGCCCCGAGTTTTATCCTTCTGATGCACCACCAGGGTGAAAAAGATTTGAAAGGGGTTTATTTAAATCGCTGATATGGTTAAATTGGTGGTGTCTCTGTTACCACCTGAATTCTGGGAAATTTGGAAAGTTTTTTAAATTTCAATAATATAAAAGCTAAAAGACTTTCAAATCAAATGAGCCATTTTTTTATTCCCAATAGAACAAAGAGAACATGACAAATGATTAGGCTGGTAATTTTACACTTTTATCCACTAAATGAGCTCATTTCAAATGTGATGCTTTCTACAGGTCTCAGAATAGTTCATGTAGAATCTCCTCTTTATTACAAAACAGTTTGAAGACATCTGAACATTGAGCTAATGAGTTTCTGGAGTTTTGGTGTTGGAATTTGGTCCCATTCTTTTCTGATTCTGGTTTCCAGCTGCTGAAGAGTTCTTGGTCGTTTTTTGATGTATTTTTCGTTTAATGATGCACCAAATGTTCTCTAGGTAAAAGATCTGAACTGCAGACAGGTTAATTCAGCACACCTGAACTCGTCTACTATGAACTCATGCTGTTGGAATAGCTGCAGTATGTGGTTTTGTCCTGCTGAAATGCACAAGATCTTCACTAAAATAGATGAAGGAGGAAAGCAGATGTTACTCTGAAAGCTTTATACACCTTTCAGCATTTATATTGTCTTTAAATCATGCAGTCTGTCCAAACCGTCTGCACTCATACACCACATACCATCAGAGACGTTGGATTACACACTGGAATGTCTCGCTCCTCTTTAGCCTACACTTTGATCAGTCCATGAGTTGAAAATGAGTTTTGGTCCACATGTCATGCCGGCGTTTCTGGTCCATGTTCACATATGACTTCCTTTCTGTATGATGGAGCTTCAGTCGGTATCTGCAGATGATACAGTGGAGTGTGTTTACTGACGGGGGTTTCTGGAAGTTTTCCTGGTTGGTACACATCCCTTTAATAGCTAATCATGTTACAGACCTGATGACAATTAACCTAATTAGTTTTTTTTCAGCTCTTTGTTTTCCAGTCCCAACTATTTTATGACCTGAAGGCATTAAATTTAAAATGAGCTTATTTGATGGATTAAAGTGTAAAATTTCTCACTTTAAACATTTGTTCTCTATGTTCTGTTGGGAGTAAAATATCGGTTCACGGGACTTTGATTGTCTTTGTCGAGTATCACCGATGTTTTATATAAAAAAGTTTATATAAAATAGACATACAAAGATTTAACATTGTCCAGTTTCAGAAGAATCACCAGGAGTTCATATTTTAATAGAAATGTTCACATACTTTTCCACTCAATTGTTTGTATCTTCAGCTGATCTCAAACCCATTTCTGTTCTCTGAGATGCACCGAGTTCTCGTTCATCTCACGCTTAAAAGTCCAGACTCATTTTAGATCAAAATCACAGTCTGTTTATTTATTTATATAAGTTTCCAACACCAGTTTCCACCGGTTTAATAGATTGGGGTTGAATTCTTATTTACTAATGTATGTTTAGGACCTGTGTTTCTTTTACAGCTTGCGTCTTCAACTCAAGGAATAGAGACGGACTTAAGAGAGACGGAAAAAAAAACGTCTGATGCATAACAGCAGGCGTATGTAACAGTTATTATAGATGTGCAAGAATTTGCTGTTAGCACACAAAAACACATGCAGTGATTTTGTCTGCCGCCCGTCACCCGCTGCAGAATCGGTGTCAGTGTGAACCCGATGTCTGAGTTGTGAAGTTATGAAAATGCCAGAAAAAATTGCCGTATGCATCAGTAACATATTTAAACTCATGAAATGGTCTGAGATGCAACTCACAGCAAGTTGACTTTCTTTAAATAACCACATGCTTGATGTAGCGCCAGGGCACGTCTGTGAACATTAGTTCATAACCTTCACGCTGAGCTACAGTGTTCTGATTAAAATGTTTTGTATGCTCCATCACACGGCCTTCAGAAAACTATCCACCGAGCTGTGCCACCCCCAGTCCTGCTGTGAAGCACCGTCTCTAAGGGACAAATTGGTCAAAACACAGCAGAAATAAGGTCCACTAGTCTGAAGCGGTCCACCATGGGGGACCAAATGGGTTCAGTTACAGTCTGGCAACACACGACACCAGAGAGGTAGGGAGACTGAGTAAGATGAAGAAAGACAGACAAACAAAGAAAGATATTTAAAGACATAAAAAGAAAGTGATATTTAGAGGCATAGAGAGAGAGAGACTTAAAGACATAGAGACATAGAAAGAGAGACAGAGAAATAGCAAGCCAGACATAGAGAAAGAGAGAGACTTGTAGGCATAGAAAGAAAGTGAGACTTACAGGCATAGAGAGAGAAACACAAAGAAACATAGACAGAGACTTAGATTCATAGAGAGACTTAAAGACATAAAGAGACACTTACAGACAGAGAGGGACTTAGACAGAGAGAGAGACCTAGAGACAGAGAAAGCAAGAAACAGACATAGAGTAAGAGAGAGACATTTTGTGAGAGATGTGTCCAGGGTTAGGTTAGGGTCAGGGGCTGGGGTTAGAGACTGAAGTAGAGTCTGTGGTCCAGGGTTAAGGTGGGGTCAGGGGTTGGGGTTAGGGTCACCAGTCCCCCCATTAAAGAAAGAAACAATGTGGCCCACACAGAATAAAGTTTGAGGACCCCTGATTTAAAACCTTACAATAACAAACTCCTGAACCTGAAGTTGCACCGAGAGACTGCTCAGCTCCAGTGTAGAAGAGAAAAGCAGTAATGGCTGAAGATCCACAGCTGTAAAATGCAGATCTGCTAGAAATCTGATTGCCACCTGTTGAGGACCTGTAGGACCCTGAACCCTGAAGCGGGCAGTTAAGATGGTTAGATGGTTCACAAATATATGAAGGCAATTCGGCCAGTGACTACGGGTCCATGAAGAACTACGCATACGATGGACACATTCAGCCCCTGAAAGTTTAAAGCATTAAAATGCAGGAACTGTTAATGCGGTGCAGTATATACTGTTTTTACAGTTAGTGCAGTTCAACAGATTTCTTTTGTCATTATTTTTCTTCCATAGGTGTGGAAGTGGAAGTGAAGCTGTGATATTACAATGTGCTGCTGGTTCGTGACTCACTGCTGGAGGCCGAGAAATTAATACAAATGATATTAGCATAAAACGAGCCGCTATAACTGTTAGTTTGTTCTCGGTTAAAGGGCGGTTTTGGTCTTTTGGAGCTGCCTCTGGGAAGAAATTGGGGATTGATGCTGATTGGCTGATCCCGTGGAGCAAAAGTATGACTCGTGTTTGCGTTCCTTCTGTGTTTATGTGTCGCTGTCAATCTCAATGCATCTCAGACGCTTGTCGTGGGCAGACTGATTTCTACCAGGCTTTTAGGAGGAGCAGTAAGGAGCAGTAATTACATTAGTGGTGCTCGGAGGAGCCTTTATTCAGAAACCCCAGCCCAGGCAGGAAAATGGCTCATTCTACTTTCTCCTTTGTTTGATTTATACCTATTTTCTTTCTGGTTTTAATTACCTGCAGTTTCGCCCACCTGCCTACTCTTGACCCTCATACATCAGCTACCGGCATGAATACACACTTACAGATGTGCTTATATGCTAATGTGCGTGTAGATCATTTTCCCCAATGA
The DNA here is from genome assembly GCA_005784505.1 of Bagarius yarrelli. NCBI lineage: Eukaryota > Metazoa > Chordata > Actinopteri > Siluriformes > Sisoridae > Bagarius > Bagarius yarrelli. The sequence continues at coordinate 62,503 of VCAZ01000320.1, read as the reverse complement.
TCACCAAAATGGAGATAAACTCTTTTACACTCTTAACTCTTTTAGCGTGCATTTCTTTACAAAAATCTGCCAGAATTTTAACCGGCGAATCAGAAAAAGAGCCTAACAAATCAACATTGCAGTCTAGGTATCTAAGTAAACTCGTGTAAATGTTTAGTACTCGTTTTCATCAGCTACAGATCTAAAGACTGACTTGGTTGAAATAAATCATGTGTTGTATGATCTTGTTTGGATACTGAAACCTTATTGGTTCCTGTTCTTAATGATGCAGTGTCATGCTTATTATTAAACATCATCTCGCTAGGATGTGCTGTCAATTTTATAAATTAAGTGTAGCTTACTGGGTACAATTTTGTCTATGGAATAAAGGAAGCTGAGTTTAAATTCTGGGGCCCCTGAGAAAGGCCCCTAACCCTTATTTGCTAAACTGGAGCAAAAAAAAAAAAAAAAAAAGATAATTGTAAGTCACTCTGGATAAAGATGAAGGTGTCTGCCGAATGCCATAAATGTTAAAAAAATATAATGAACTGAACGCTGTATTGAATGTCTTAAAATAAATGAATGTCTCGACGTTCACGTTTTGAATGTTTTATTTGTTTACTTTTATAATCTGACCTTTATTCACATGAATGAACTGTCTGGATTATCAGTGATTCACTATAAAAAAACATGGCAGAAAAAGATGACTGACATCGAGCGATCTAAATGTTTTTGCCTTGAGACATCAGCGCTCTTTTAGGATGAGCTAAAAGATCAGTTCTCGTCTTTATTAAAAATGACCTAACAACCATGTGGCTTTTAGTTCTAATGATGTGCACAAGCAAATGCGTGGGCTTTAGAAGTATATGGAGGTGTTTGGTGGGTTTTTTTCCCCAAACCGCCGCTGGTTCAGTTGAAATCAAATGCAAGAGGAACATCTGAGGAACCTGCACTTCCCAAAGTCTCTTCTTCCTCCTTTTCCTCTGAAACATCCAATTATGCTTATTTAGTAAGACCAGTATGTCATGTTCATCTTTTTTAGTTACATTTAACATCTACTACTTAAATAACCCTGAGCAGCTTATCGATTTTGAAGTTTTTAATGCAGCTTGTCGTGTTGGAGGAAGTGTAAAAACCAGGCTTTACCGAAATTTCATTTTGTTAATGGGATGCAAACCCCCTGCACTGAGCTGAGCTGTTACTATGGAAACCCTTTTTGTAATGCAGTGTACGAAAGACCATATAAGAATGAGTGTGTTACTGCTTGAAGCCAAAGCTTAAAAGTTGAGATTTTTGGTGGTTGCTCAGAGCAGCAGTCAAATTCTCGGTCCATGTTCACTGGATTAGTTTTGTTTATTGTGTTCAAAAGCAAACAGCACCGGTGTTTAAATTCGGTCCTGGAGGGTCAGGGTGACTTGCAGAGTTTAGCCTCAATTTGCCTCAACACACCTGCCTGTAAGTTTCAAGTCTACCTTGTTGATTGACCCTAAGTTGATAAGTTGGTTCAGGTGTTTAATAAGGGTTGGAGCTAAACTCTGCGGACACCCCCGAACCAATCAATAATAATAATAATAATATAATAAAATAATAAAATAAATGTGAGTCACCCTGTAAAAGAGCGTCTGCAGCCGGTTTTAGTGTGAGCCTGCCAGTGCAGAGAACCTGAACTCTGACCTTCTATTAACAACCCAAAGGTTCTTCACATCATTTACATTTCTTGCATTTAGAACACATCCTTATCCAGAGTGACTTAAGACATTAATTTAAACTATTTTCATCTGGGTGACAGTGAAATGTGTAATTATAGATAACATCCTGTCTACAGATGTCTATTTAAACAGAATTATAACCAGCAGCTTTTCTGCAACTTTTAATCAGCAAAGTTTTTAAATTTAGAGATTGAAAAGTCATCAGATGCCCATTGATCTGATTCTTTATTATAGAATGAAAATTCTATAATATACTAAAAATTCTCATTGTAGCCGGCGGCCATATGCAAGGGTGTTTGCTCTGTGGTGACCTGGGTTTGGTTCCGGCTTGGGTCCTTTCCGGTCCCACATTTCTCTTTATTGCCCCCATTTCATTCATCTGTCCTATCAATGAAGGCAAAAAATGCCCCCCTCCCCCCAGAAATTTCTCATTGTTGGTGTAAAGACACTCCTTTCCCCCTGTTAAAATCAGTTCATTTATTAAATAACTTATTAATCATGAACACACACACTATTATAAACCATCTACAAGAAGTTTAATGTAGTTTAAACCAGTTTATAATTACCCACAACACACAGTTTATAATAAGACAATCATCTTAATCCAGTGATCATTATAACCTGTATAATTATGAATATTTTCACAGCTGCACCAGGTTTCACACCCAACCAGCGTCGCACCCTTAACCTAAGTATTAACCAGATACACCTGCACCTACAATCACTCACTGCATTTATACACAAACCCTACACACATTCACTGTCTGCTCTCCTACAGTTTATGTATCATCCCTTCAGAATCAGGAATTTGCCAGCGGGCCTGCGTTGTTGTGTATTGGGTTACAGCACTGGCACATACATACATACCGGGTGACCCTGGTTTGATTCTGGCTTCACCTGCTTCACCTCTATATTCTTAATAAAGGCTATCATATGCCCCCCCCCCCCCCCCAAATAATAAACATTCAGCAAAAATCTGATTATTAACACCACTCAAAACCCTAGTTAATTATTAGGAATAATTGTGAACTCTGCGTGCTGTGTCTCTGATTAAAAAATATCTTTGAGTGCAAATGGAGTACTAAGAAGGCACTGCAGGTGTAAAAGACAGGATGAACGGTTTGACTTCCTGTGGAACTAATTACATGCTAAAAAAATCACCTTTCAGCTAAAGAATTCAAAATAGTGCGAAAAATTATTGTTCTTAAAATAGAACAATATGCAATATCCACAGTCAGCATGAGTTTAATATAAGAGGGAAGATGAGTGTTTAACATTAAAATATTCTCCACATGTCCTCGTCTCTCGCCAGTGAATCGCCAAACCAGAATACAGGCGGCTGCCAGTTATCTGCTGTGCAGGAAAGGTGAGAGTCAGAAATAGCAGCGGTGTGTGACATTTTTTTTTTTCCTGTAATCTGTAATCTAACTACAAGCAAGAAAACTGTGTCATAGCGCAGAATTGTTACTTTTGTTTTTGGTCTTTTTTTTGTGATTCTTAACTGGAGGCAGTAGCAGTCACCGGTGGGCATTTAGACACCGTCGGGAGGAGGGTGGCCCGTAGCTTAGACGACATCGGCAGTTGTCTAGGACTGGGGGTTGCCGCACGAAAGGGTTTTTTTTCTTTTTTCCCCCGGAAATGCGCTCTCTTGGGCTCCTACACTCATATATCAAGCAAAAATATTTTGGAAGTAAATAACAGAATTTTTGTGTGTACTAATTCTTTTTGTTTCTGTGTAGAAGTTTTCCTCAAGACATTAACAGCACAGCTGAAGAAAACAATTACAATTATCAGCTAATATAATGTAGACTACCTGCAGTACGACTTTATTATACAGTACTTAATTTTCATTATTACCACCTATTATAATAGAAGCAAATCAACTGTCATACAGTTCACACCAATTTGCTTACAAACTGAAGACTTGTGTGATATGCGTTCAATATTTTATGCTAATCTGCCTGTCAGGACTCCCTCTGGCCTGTCAGGTGTGTTGCCCTGCCAGGCCACCAGAGGGCAACTGTGACTTTCTGCTTCCATGTTGTGGACCATGGCTCCATGTTTGTTTATATTGTCTGCGCTTTGTCATGTGAGTCTCTCTGTCCTGTCATTGGTTGATTTTCCCTCATTGTGTTCAGATGTTTCTCGCCAATAGTGTGTGTATTTATAGCTTGTGTTTCAGTTTGTTTAGTTCTTGCTTTGTTGTATGTTCTAGTCAATGCTATGGTCCATGTTTTTAGGTTATGTTTTGCTAGTTTTTTTGTTTTATCACTTAGCTTAGCTTAGTCTGTGTTTATATTAAATAACTGCAGTTGCATTTAAATTAATTTTCTGACTTCTGACATGGCTGCTAAGCTTTTTTATCTCTTTCCTCTTAAATAACGTTTTTATTTTTGTTCTAAAAATTCAATAATTGTCAAATTGTTTGTCCCCCTCCCCCATGCACACTCCAGCCCCCATGAAACAGAATGTTCCCATATTCTACATGAATATCTTGACTCTAGTTGTCGAGGGGGAAAAACAAAAGTTCCTCAGAAGCTCTGTGTGTCTTAATAATAAAACCACTGTGCACTGAGACACGACAAGCACACTTAATGATTCACACAATCTGAAAAAACAAAAGAAAGAAAATAATTCAATTTTTGGCATTCGACAGACACTTTTATCCAGAGCGACTTACATTTATCCAGCTGAGGGTTAAAGGCCAAAAAGATTAGTCTTTTTATACTAAAGTAATGTTATTGTATACCCCCTGGCAAAAAGTATTAAATCACTGCTCTTGGAAAATGTTTGTGTAGAAAAAAAACAATTACTGACCTGTCACAAAACTATTTTAATCACTATTCCAACATTTTAGCTTTAATAAACAATTGAAAAAATAAAAAGCAAAGAAAAAATCACGCAATTCTGAGGATCACAAAACAAAAACCCCACTAGTACCTTGTAGCACCACCTTAGGTTTTATAACAGCTGGAATTTCCTGAAGAAGGGGTATAAGTAACGACAAACAGTATTCTTTATCAATCTGGCTCCAACTTTCTCTTATTGCTGCTACCAGATCAGATTTGCAGGTTTGCCATTTTTCTTTAAATTCTATTGGATTGCGGTCCGGAGTATTTGCATTATATGTTTTACCTGAAGGAAAGTTTTGAACAGCTTTTGCCCTGTGGCACGATGCAATATCATCCTGAAAACATGATGTCATCGTCACTAAACATCCTATCAACTGATGGAACAAGAAACATGCCCAAAATCTAAATATAAACTTTATTGATGTAATGATTGTGGAAATGTCCTTCCTTCAGTTGTCTTTATACAAGTCATTGGAACGTCACCAAACAAAAGTTTCATCATCATCTTCATCATCATCACCCTGTCCAATGCAGATTCCTTAATTCATCACTAAATATCACTCTTATCCAGTAATCCCACAGTCCACCAATGCTTTTCTTTTCTTTATTACACTATAACCTTTTTTTGTTTGTTTAGATGTTAATGATGGTTTTCGTTTGGTTATTCTGTATGTCAATCCCATTTCTTTCAGGTGATTTATTATATTTCGCTGACAGTCACTGTCTCCACTTTCCGCTCATTTGTTTCTCATTTCTTTGTCGTGTATTTTCTGTTGTTACGGTATTTTGCTTTAAGTTTTTTATCTTGACGATGTCTTTCTTGGTCAATGTAAGGTTTTCATGCTCTTGTTTCATGTTTATTATTTGTTTTATTTCTAGGCTAAGCTATTTTATGCTAGCCTAGACAGTTTGTTTTGTTTACTTCCTGTCGTGTGCTTTGCTTTGTCCTTGTGTCTTGTTTTTCATTCGTTTGCTTAGTCATGTGTTGTTCATTAGTTCAGGTGTGTCTTGTTTTGTAAATGAGTTCCCTGTGTCCCTGTGCCCTTGTGTTTGACCTGTCTTTGGTGGATTATTGTTTGTATTCCACTTTGGTGACTCGTTCATTGTTATGTTTCATGCTAGAAGTCAAATCAAGTCAAGTCAAGTCAAGTCAAGTCAAGGTTCGTTGTTTAAGTGTTTTTATGTAACTCTAGTCAAGTAAATAAACTGCACCTTGGGTTTAATACGTCTTGCCTCAGTGGAAGTATTCGTTACAGTCCACCAGTTTGCTTCCCTTTTCCAACCTTCCTATTTGATTTGTACTTGGTCCAGAATTTGGACACTGCTGACTGGGAACAACCAACATCTTTTCCAAGAGTCTGTTGATGATTTACCTTCTTGAAGAAGTTTTATAATCCTCTCCTTTGTTTCAACTGAAATCTCCGGTGTTGGCGCTCTGATTTATGTCAATCAGCTTGGTTCCACATCTTACTAAGGTGCGTAAGCCCGCTTTATTAAGTTCAGACTAAGTTAGCAGATGTGATCTGATGCAGGTGTTTGTTTTAGAACTGTAAGGTACCTGGTGAGTCCATAATATTTTTATTAGAATTGTGTGATTTCAGATGTTTTTCCTCTGTTTGATCTGTACAAACAATAACATTGACTACAGTTTTATTAAAGCCAGAAGGTTGGAATGTTAATTAAAATAGTTATGTGACAGGTCTGTAATTATTATTATTTTTTTAAACAGTTGAACAAAACATTTTCCAAAAGCGCCGGTTCCATACTTTTTTGCCAGGGGAATGTACAGCCTACTTCCATCAAAGGATGCAGACTGCCTGTCAGTACCGCCCATAACGCCTTGTAAAAACTACAGCATGGCGAAGCCTTTAAATGTAACTACACCTGAGCATCCTGCACTGTTATGCCGAATTTTAAAACAGACAGCCCAACATTCAGCATGGGGGTCCGAAAAACCCTATTATCTTTCGGAGAGTTCCAGTCTTCACACAGGTGCCCTAAGTAACAACAGGTTAAAAAACCGTACTTATTTTAGGGTATCGTTGAAGCATTGTTATGAAAATATCATCAACAGACACAGTCTCATAGGTGTTTAAGTTATCCAGGGTTTTAAATCCGACTAATACGTATTGATTTAATCAAGGCATTTGAGGTGATTTGCCTCCTTAGATAAAGGGGATCGGGCAGATCTGGGGGACTGATGACCCTCTGGTGTGTGAGTCTGTTAAGGTGTATGATCTGGTCAATAGTTAGGGATAGATGTCATAGTTTCGTCCCTGACTCTTATGATTGGATCCCGACTATTCGTTGTGATGATGAAATGATAGGAAGAGGGATCTGGTTGCTTAGTCATGATCTTGAGGGAGCCCAGATCAGGGAGGTGTGGAGCATGTCGTTGTGTTTCCCTCTGGTTCTCCTTTAGTTATGATCTGACCAGTTAGTTAGTCTGGCTGCTGGAGTCCATGCTTTACTCTCACACATTATTCACTTAATCACTCCAAACCGTGTGTGTTGATTACAATGTTACTTAACTGTTTTCCTTCTTTTTGCCTTCCTTTCCCTCTCTCTCTTTCTCTCACTCTCTCTCTCTCTCACTGTTGAGTTAAACATACGCCACAACGGAGCTGGTGCAGGGGTGATCCAGACCCCACCACTGACCCCGATGACCCGGTCCTGTGGGTCCCTTCCCTGTGACCTGCCCAGCAGATGATGCATCACCCAGGGCAATCTAGGATGACCCACCACATGAAGAGGTTTCGCCATGCCAGAAAAGATGTGTTCCAGCTGCTCTTTAAGGTAAGGACTAATGATTTAAGTTGTTCATCACACACACACACAAATGTAACCACATAATTCCTGATTCCTATTTTAATCCTGCTACCTGTTTTTTTTCACCCAAATGAGGATGGGTTCTCTGTTGAGTCTGGTTCCTCTCAAGGTTTCTTCCTATCTCATCTCAGGGAGTTTTTTCCCTTGCCACTATCGCCCCCGGCTTGCTCATCAGGGACAAACTGATTTCTGTTCATTTTCATTTTCATCTCATAATTTCTTCAATTGTGTAAAGCTGCTTTGTGACAATCACCATTGTAAAAAGCGCCAAACAAATCCAAATCATGAACTGAATGAATTGACTCTGAAAGAATCTGATCAGCGTTTGTAAAAATTTGACATGCTAAATATACCTGGCAATTCGATTATGCTGTGTGAAATGAGTTCAGATGAGAAACATAACTTGATCAGGAAGCCATGAAATAGACAATGCGTTAGTCAATTGAAAAAATATGAACCTCGCAATGTGCTTGGTGTGTAAACTGGAACATGAAGGCTAAAAATAAAGCGGTGGCTGATCTGAAAGTTCATCCTGCTGTGTGAAATGACCGTTCAGACTGAGAACATATAACCGATTGGATCCTTGGCCAATGAAAGAGAAAAGAGGTTTCATTTACGGGGATGGTGTGAGTAATACAAAGGTCTGGACTTTGTCACAATGGCCATTTTGCCAAGCATGGCTGATAGGGGGTCAGGGGGTTGGTCTGTGGGTTGCACAAGTTCATTGGTGTGTTAAGCATTAGGTAAAATTGGTTGTTTGGTTTGGTTCTTAAAAAGGTTTGGCCTTTCAGAATCTTATCCGGTTTTGGCCACAGAATCATTTCCTCCTTAATAATCTTTTTGTTATTTGTATGGCGAACGTCTTGCAAGCTGCCATTTTATTACCTTTTCCCGATTTGTGTGAGAACTCTGATCTCATGTGTGAACTTCTCACACACAATTGATTGTGAAAGGTAGTTAGAGGAGCAGAGTAGTTGGTGATTCTTCCTATTGTAAAGTCATGGGGTGTGTAATGTTGCCGATCTAACGTGAGATGTTCCTCCAAATAGTTATGCAGTGTGAACCGCTGCTATGACGTCAAACTCCAGAGAAAATTAGTTAGAATTATACATTTACATTTATAGCATTTGTCAGACGTTTTTATCCAGAGCGACTGGCATTTATCTCATTTATACAACTGAGCAATTAGGGGTTAAGGGCCTTGCTTAGGAGTTCAACAGTGGTGGCTTGGCCGAGCTGGGAATCGAACCCACAACTTTCACTATTCCCCTATAATTATCAGCCATACATCTTTCTAGTGTTGACCTATAACCTCACGCTGGGTCAGTTTAAACCTAAGGGTTCAAAGTTGTGCGTCACAAAGTGGTTATTACAGGTTAGTACATCTAATAAATAGCATTGATGCAACTTTACGCTCTTACCGTCATTCGTTGTCTGTTCTGGACATTTTCTACTTTGAGCCGCCTTCCGTTAAGCACCGGCTGAAATTATAGGTCAGCTGAATGGAATGTGATTTTTGAGCATGAGCACTTCAATCAACGTCTGGATTGTTACCTGATTGGTTTTAATTAGAGTTTTTATTTTTTTCTCTGTATTGTTCACACACAGGATCGTGATGTACAGATTCGACGTGTGTGCACAGGATGTAATGGTTTGGGTTTTACTTGGGTTAATTACGAATTATTTTTGATTATTTATGAATCAAATAACATTTTATAAAAAAAGCTGTGGTGTTTGTCGGATTCTAATCGATCAATAATTATATTTTATGTATTTAAATAAATTTGAGCTCGATTTTGCAGTGAATTTCTTCGTATTAAACCAAACTGATGAACTGTAATAACGTTTTTAGTTAGGAAGGCACTTTGTGTGACCGTGAGACTTTTAACCAATCACAGTGATTTTTATTTTATTTTTGCACAGTGGACCAATTGTTGTAAAGCTCCGCCCAAAACGTAATGACTACAACACCAACCGCACCTCTTTGTTTTCTATTTTAAAGATTTTAAAGCTAATACACCATTGTCTTACATTTACAGACAAAAAATAGCGTTTGTGTGAGTGTGTGTGTGTGTGTGTGTGTGTGTGTGTGTGTGTGCGTTCACTTAATCCCACAATTTTATTACAACCAAACACTCAAAAACCATCACAACATGCAGCATAATTCTATCTTAGAAAAGCTGCAGTCAGAATAGTCAGAAATTCTAAAAGAGTCGTGACATCCTGAAAGAACGGAATATCGATTTTATTCTGGGGATAAACATGTTTTCCTGCCTGATTTCTGCTGACAGATGATGATAATAATAATAATTAAAAAGTAAAAAATTTATTGCTAATTTTCCTGATTATCAATTACAGATACTTAAACTGCCGCCCCCACCCCCCTTCCCCCAGCCAAGACCACCTTTCTGGACTTACATTTACATTTACATTTGCAGCATTTGGCAGACGCCCTTATCCAGAGCGACTTACATTTATTTCATTTATACAAGTGAGCAATTGGGGGTTAAGGACCTTGTTTAGGGGCCCAGCAGTGGTGGCTTGGTGGAGCTGGGAACTTGTCAGAATCGTTTATGATGATGACCTCGGTATTGAAATTCATCGTCTACAAACCCACTAAATCTAAAGTCTGTAAAATATGTCCAGAGTTTTTTCTCTCTGTTACCATGACAACCAGCGCGGAGCTTCTCACCCTGAAAATACACATTTACCTTTTCAGAAAGAGTTTAATTTCATGATTTAATTCGACTGCAACAAAAAACCCTGACCAACAAATTAACCCTGTAGAACAGTTTTGTACAAAAGAATAAATAACCAGTTTTATTTATTTATTTATTTGAGTTATTTAACTTATTTATGTTAGTATTTTTTTGCTTGAATATTTTAAATAATAATTTGTTAAAAAATCTGCTAATGATAATGTTGATAACGATTAACACACACACACACACACACACACACACACACACACACAGGTTAGTCATTTATGATATCATGTGTTTTCACATCTCCAGTGAAAGGTAGAAAATGTGATTCGTTTTCGAAAACATGTTTTGTTCTGCTGGTTGAAAGTCTCATCACATCCTGTTATCAATCGTTAAGTTATTTGCTCTAAATGTGTTTATATATTCTGTGGAAAGTGAAGGACCAAAAAATGTTTATCTATTATCAACAGGCTTCCCTAACTGCCTGTCAACATATTTATGCTCATATCTCTGTGCACCCTGTTCACACAGACAGGATACGCCGTCAGTGGGGACACATACTGCAGAAAAAAGTCTGGTTCAAAACGCAGTGAAAACCTGATCTAATCTTAGTGCGTGTGTGTGTGTGTGTGTGTGTGTGTGTGTTCCAGTCTGGAGTTGACTACAGGAGTGTGTTTGATGTTTATTTTTATGTTTGGTATTTTAGTACTGTTACTAACTGTATAATTAAGTTTTCCTGTGTATTTTAGTAATGTTGTCCTTGGTCGTCTAGTCTGTGTGTTTAGGAGGTGTCACCTTGGGACTGCGAGGGTGAGACAAAAACTTTCAGTGCTATCAGGCTTTCCAAGTAATTATTGCTGATTGTTGCACTGGAGTGTGAACATCTAGACTGTCATTCAAGTTTTTCCAGGAAACCAAAGACTGGAAATCTTCATGAATAGCAAAGACTATAAAGTTCTTTAGAAATTCAAATACTGTGAAATCCCTGAGTAGTTGAATAATAGTGGAGATCTAAAGATGATGAAAGTAGTAAAGATTTAGCAGTTTTTTTCAGATGTTTAAAGTCAAAGAAGTTCTTCATAACTAGAAAAGACTGGAATGTTCTTCAGGAGGTAAAAGACTGAAGTTTCTCTATAGGGGGAGGATTATGAAGTTCTTGATAAACAGAATAAAAGGTGAATTTTCTTGATGAGAAGTTCTTACAGTCTTAGAGTTTAACAACAGGAGGGTTGTTCAGGGATTTAGAAGCTTGTGTTCTTTAGGAATAGTGAAGTCATGTAATTCAATTCAGTTTATTTTTTTTATTAGTGTAGCACTGGGCAGTCGGTGGTTTAGTGTTTGGCACTGTAGCTCACAGTAAGAAGGTCCTGGGTTCGATTCCAGTGCAGGGGTCTTTCTGTGTGGAGTTCACATGTTCTCCCCTTCTTTGCGTGGATTTCCTCAAACAAGAGCGTGAGATTAATTAGTGATTCTAAATTGCCCACTCTGGAGTGTGTGACCCTGTGATGAACTGGTGACCTGTCCAGGGAATTAGGGAATAAGCTGAGGGTATAGAAGATGAGGGAATATTGTAGGACTTTTGGACATTATCTGAAAGCATCTTTACAAAGAATGCAGTAAAAAAGCGTAAATGTGTCCCTAATGAACAAGCCGTTGGCGACTGTGGTAAAATAAGCAAGAAACCTTGAAAGGAACCAGACTTAACAGGGAACCCGTCCTCATGTGGGTGACACCGAATGTCTGTTAGTTACATCTTATGGTAATGGTGATTAAATGCAGTGTAACTTTTAAGTGCTGACGTGATGACCTGCTGTAATAGCGCAAAACCGATATCCTATAATTGAATTGATAGATCATTAAACTGCTTATCGGTCGATCTCTGTGTAAACCCCATTTCAACCAGGACGGGTATTTAATATCAAACTGAAGCCTGTGTGAGTTAAACAGACTTGCAAAGTAGAGATGAGCGAATCCGTATTTATGCACATTAAATAACCCGAATCATTAATATGACTCGAGATTCATGAATCTTTCTCTTTATTTACTCGGATCAGTCGAATCCTAAGTTATCTTGATTTTAGAAACAACATGAATACAAACAGAAAATTACACTATTCAGTTGTTCTTAGTAATTGTTAGCTAGTAACTGTAGTAACAATTATCTAATAAAGTTGTTTAGGAAATTTTCCTGCATAGTCAGAATCATTAGATACCCAAAATCGTAGGTACTGAATCGTCTGATTCATCTGATTCATCTGATTTCTAACGCCGTATCTACAAACGAATTGTGACCAGCAGCTTTTCTGTGCAACCAATAAATCCGTTTTTCAGTTCATTACAGGTTTAACAAAGGTTACCTTTTTTTTCCAAAGCCGTCAAATGTTTAACGCTCGAATATGAGATTGACTGTGACCAGCAGCTCGAATTCAGCATTCAAACACACACAACGACTTCAACTCCATTCCCAACAGAGCAGTCATATTAAATTATTATCCAAACTGAAGCTTAAAGTCTTCTTCCTAACATTTAGAGTCTGCGTCTGAGGCATATCACAGATTTTCCTAATTAAATACACCTCAGCTGTCAGACTGCCAGTCAGGATTGCTGAAAGCTGAAATCAGGAGTACCAATTTGAATTCCACATAAAAGCCTGGGTGTATATTAAAATAAAAATAACACAATATAATTACACACATTTATATGTCGTATTGCTCTCCACTGTCAGGAGCCTCCTATGAACTACTCTGTTGTTTTATGTTTCATGTTCATATGATGTTTATGTTTTGTCGTCATTGACAGGTTGTGTGTTTACTTACGTACTCCTGATCGTTGTTTTCCATGTGTTTCTGTCATGTCATTCCCAGTCCATGGTTTTCAGTTCTGTCTTGTCATTGGTTTGTTTTGGTCATTTGTTTGATATTCATAGATCTTGTGTGTCATTTCGTTCATAGTTGTTGTGCGGTTGTATCCCTGTACCTCTGTCACTAAGTTATTCTTCTAGTCAAGTCAAGGCAAGTCTAGATAAGTCCAGTCAGGTCAAGTGTGTTTATGTCAAGTTTTTTTTGCTTTGTGGTTGTTATTTTTTCAGATTTTCCAATTCGAATGGTTGTAAAACTGTTACAGTCCGGCACAGACTAGCGTGTCTCAGCGCGGGAAAGAGTTTATTCCCCACTTCCAGCCCAGCGCCGCCGAGCGGTAACACTGACTTACAGCCTTTAACTGTCTGATAGATTTTATTGATGTCTGTACTGTTTTTGTGACGTTATATTAATATTAAGATAAATATTGATTCTGAACTGCTCCAGATGTTGTAGGTGGTACAGTTGTGGTTGTAGTGTAGAGGTTTGGAGTGTTAATGGGTGTTTGTTCAGTATTGATGGTTTCTATAATTGTGATGTGATAGTGGTGGTATTAAGAGGTGTATCAGTCAGTGTAAATCCACACTGAAGGTCAAGGTACACTTATTACACATATCCCAGCCATGATGTAAAGGATGCACTGATTCAAATGATGATTTACCGGAAAAAGGACATTTTGACCAGGACTGAAACTATTCCTTGGTTTAAATCAGATTCAACAAATACAGTTCCCGAAGAATAAACTGCAGTCGCAACAAAAGAATTCATTAAATTAACCGTGATTCACTGAATGAGAGCGAGAACGATTCAAACTGATTTGAATGAACTGAAATAAAATGATTAATCTATAGGTATGTGTTGGAGAGATTCTCAGTGTTCTCAGTGCACCGGCGCTGTGGTGCAGTGGGTTAAGGTGCCGGCAGCCACAAGTTGTTGTGCTCCAGTGACCCAGGTTAGATTCCGGCTTTGGTCTTTCTGGTCCCACCTTTTTCCTCTCTTTCTCCCCTGTTTCATCCCTCTGTCCTATCAATAAAGGCAAAAAAATGCCCCAAAAAATCTCTGAGGACGACAATCTGGAAAACTGATCCAACATATTAGACCATTCAACTATGGTCACACAGGGATAAAAGAAAAATTTCACGCAGAACTCATGAGCCTCTGAATTGCTAATCACAGTTTTGCACTGCATGTTAAAAAAAGGAAAAATTGTTATATAAGAGCTAATGCTATTGTCCAGGTCGTTATTCTGATTTATAACAGAGACAGCGCTGGATTCTGAGCTAGAATTTCAATAGACGAACATGTTAAAAGTCCTGCTTTGATAGGAGAACAAAAGTGGTGTGAAATAAAGGCCGTTTGGGGAAAAGCAGATGTCACTTTTTGATACATTTCTACTGAAATAACCTTGACATAAAGGTACAAATGTGGTAGAATTTTAACATTTTCTGTATCTGTATTAATTACTGAAGTACGTGTGGCAGAAAAAAGGATTGCATGAGAAGATTTTAATGGAGTTTGCAGTTCGATTATTCTTACAGAATTTACTCGCTTTTCTGTATTATGATGGTGACGAGCAGAAAGTCACACTTACCCAACAAACGTTGTATTGTAAACCTATTCATTCCGAGTCTATTTTCTAATTTCTAATAATAAATAAAATCACTGTATTAGTGGTGGACGTGTAAATAAACTAATTTAACACTTTTTAGATGAACTTGGACACTTTTTAATTTATATTAGTTAACTTTAGAAGCTCCTACATTTGTACTGCGACTGGTTCTATAAGTCAACTTAAATAGAGTTCATTCGTTTATCATTAAAGTTCTGAATAGGAAATGGAAAATTTGTCAGTTTTAATTAAGTGTATTTAAGTAAATGAGTATAAAGCAGATAAACTATAACATGTCTGTAGATTTAAGGGTGTTACCGCAGTGGTTAAGATGTTGGACTGCTATGTGGAAGATCAGGGTTCGATTCCCAGCACCACCAAGTTAACACTGCTGGACCCCTGAGCAAGGCCCTTAACTCCCAATTGCTCAGCTGTACTAAGGAGATGAATGTAAGGTGCTTTGGCTAAGGATGTCTGCCGAATGCTGTAAATGTAAATGTTTGTTGGTATAACACATGATAATGTCTTAAAACCTCATGAGCATTACTTATTATTGAGTTTTTTTAAATGTGTTTACTAACGGAAAACTCAAAATAAGTTCATATCAACACGTCCATGCTGGATTTACATTTTTTAATTTGTCTCTCAAAATATATAAAAAACTAAACTTATCTGGTGCAGTGATTTAAGCAAAGAAAAAAAAGCCAATTTCCCATTTTTGATTGCATCATCTAATGATTTTCACAACCCGACGCTTAGTCTTAATGATATATTTTTTCAAAGTGACCGAAAAAAATTCATGCTTTCATTGCACTCAACTGTGTAGAATGTTAATTATTATGATGAGATCATGGAGGCTTATTAATATTAATCTTGCTAGCAAAGTTCTAAAGATAAGAATTAGATTAGAAGTATTAGAACACCTGTCCATTCCATCCGTCAGTTTATTTTCCACATCCTATTCTTACTCTTCCTCCTATAATCACCTTCAGACTAGTATTTTGTATTAATGAGATCAGACACTAATGTTGAGGTTTGGCGGTCCGGGGTTTAGTCGGGGTTTCAGTTCATCCCAAAGGTGTTCAGTTTATAGGGGTTGAGACAGATTCAGGATGACATGAGTTCTTCTTCTCCAAAACATCCAGATCACAGCATGTCTTTATGGAGATCAGGGACTTTGTGCACAGGGACATTGTCATGCTGGATCAGGGTTTGAGTCTTGCAGTTCCAGCGAATGGAGAACAAAACAATGCTACAACATACAAAGAATGTTCTAGACAGCGGTATGATTTCCTAATGATAAAATCTTTACTGTATATTTATTAGTGCTTATTAGAACCCACAAACTTTTGGACTTGTTGTGTAGGTATACAATTATCAGCTAAAAGATAAAAAACAAGAACCAATTATTATTTAAGTACAGCAGTATAAATGCACAGGTAAAAAACAATTTCACTGATAGTCCACTTCCCTAGTTCCCAGTTATTAACGAATTTTCTTAATCTCACACTTTGGTGCCACCCCAATAAGAATACTGTAGGTTCCCTTTGAGTCCGGTTCCTTTTCAGGTTTCTCTGGCGGTATATGTAGCTTCCTTTTTCTTCTTCCCGGTTTTCCAAATTAAAAGAATGCCTTGGGGGAACTGCTATGTAAAGCCCGTATTCCACCTGAAACACCTTGTATTCCAGCCCCACTTATTGCATTCACTGACCAAATCGTCAGTTGAGGTTCAGGGGTCTTGCTCAGGGGCCCAGCACCCACAATCTTCTGATCAATAGTCCAACACTTTCATTACTGAGCTTCCAGTTCTACTAATCAAAGCAGCCTAATTTGCTACAAGGATTTGTGAACCATCTGGTGTTTGTCGCTTGCCGGGGGACGACATGGCCGAATGCCAGATCCAATGCCGTGTGGTTCTGTCCATCACAGAGCCACTGAGGAGATTGTCCTGTTTACAGCTTGCTCCCATCTGTCTTATCTCCACTGCTGGTCTTCTACCCCTCAACAGCTGCCTTGACCTCCCAATGGACTAATAAAGTGGTGCACATTTATCATCAAGTCTTGTTGTAATGATGGGTTAAGAAGCTTGCCAGTCCTGCTCTGCCATTTTTCACTGGTCCCACCAGATCTCCGTGGCACAACCGTTACTCAGTTTTACTCATGTATAAAAAATAGCAAAAATAAAACTGTTATTATATAAACACAACTGTCTGAAGTAATAACTTGTTGTTTTATTTTTTGTGATGTATCTTAGCATGAAAAAAAAAAAGTTTATTTATTATTGTAGATATTATTAGATATTGAAATAAGCCCAATAACAGCAGAAGAATGAGTCCTCGTACACTGTGTTTGTAGATTAAGAGCAGAAACCTGCTTGTAAACATATTTTAATATCTGGTCAATCTGTCAGGCTGAAAATCTGGGCATGTGGTAGCTCCCTGGTTAAGGTGTTGGACTGCTGGTTAGATGATTATGGGCTTAATTCGCAGTACCACCAAGTTTCCAACCCTCAACTGCTCAGTAAATGAAGGTAGCTTTGGATCTGCCCAAATGCTGGATTTCATCTTCTCCTTCTCTTTTTCAGTGTCTACTCCTACTAAACATCCTCACATCACCAGGACTAAAAGAAACTTGAAGAATGATACTTAGGTGAATATCTTAGTGCAGAAAATCAGGATTTCTGACTTGCGACACAGCAGCACATCTGGTCAGCTGCAGGAAGGTTTACAGTTTGACTGAAATAATATTAATATAAACGTCCTGCTGAAATAGTGTTTGGGTCTCTTAGCTCTGATAAATAAATAATAAAACGAGACAAACACTTTCTAGACACCTGTGTGACTTCGAGTTTAGAGAAGTCACATTGATGTAGACAAAATAAACCTTCTTCGTGAAGGTTCACTGGAGATTTTCGCCAGCCGAATAATTTCACTAGACTCGAGTCTGCACATGTCTGCACACACACATACACACAGCTGTCACGCCTGAATTTAGATAATTTAATAGGAAGCTAGAGCATTTGTGTCAACCAAGAAGAGGGGTGAGGGACAGACAGAAAGAGACAAACAAACAATCTCAAATGACAAATGACAGCTAATAGAAGAGCGTCTGAGCGTCATTAGCCAATCAGCCTGGCTCTGATTTGAGCAATCATCCTAACAGGGAGACTTGTATATCTGCAGCAGAGAGAATCCTTGTGCTATCAAGGCTTTTGTGATCACTGGCACAGCGCTATGTAATCTGTAGGGATCGGTGGAGATGACAGGGCTGATGGGGCTAAGACACACTGATGACTCATTTGGTAGGAGAGAAAAGGCCAAAGCAATTGGCCCTGACCTCGGGGGGGGGGGACTGACTCACTGCCAATCTCTCTCATGTCCTTCAATTTCAACCTCCAACTCTGTCTTTTTATTATCTTTCTGTTTGTTCATTGTGTCTCTTGTCTCCACCAGACCAGCAAAGCCCAGAAATAATGTCACAACCAGTGCTAGTTGAAGTGTAAATTAGGGGTGGTTACCCATGAGCCTTTGCATGTCACATTTGAGTCTCAGTCTCAGATGCCACGCCCACAAACTACTGGCTGAACATAAGATGCACATTGTGTGCACACAAAACGTTTCAGGACTTTGGAAGTTGTCATTTGATTGGTTGGATTCGACATGATCTCTGTGAGACGGGTGACACTGAGCCTTTTTAAGGATAGACAAAATGATAGATTTAACAAATGATTTGAAGGTCATGCTGTAGAATTATTAATTTACCGCACTGTTTCTTGGAAATTATTAACGTCAAGTCAACTCCCCTTTTATTTCTATAGCGCTTTTAACAATCGGGATTGTTTCGAAGCAGCTTTACAGAAATACATTAGAAAAGACATCATTTAAAACTTATTAAAACACTCAATTTAATTGATTTTCTATAAATTTTGAGTCCCCAACTAAGCAAGCCAGAAGGGACAGCGGCAGGAACCAAAACTCCATCGGTGACAGAATGGAGAACAAAACCTTGGGAGAACCAGTTGGGGGGTCAGTTCTTCTCTGAGCAGATAAACCAGTAGGTTATTCCATACTGCAGTAAAGTTTCCGTGGTCTTGTCCGGATGGCCATCTATAAGACAAGAGATCACTGAGAAACTGCCTTATTGTCTTTAAGTGATGGTGTTGACGTTGATCTATAGGAATAACAAAGAACAGACATATGTTAGTGTAGATGCCATTCGACTGGTGATACACAAATATATTGTGTGTTATTGGTGGTGTTTCCGGTTCCAGTTGATCTGATTATTGCAGCCTGACAATCCAATAATGGATCTGAATAATAAAAATGTGTGTATTATGTGCAATTCAGGTAAAGAAATGTATCGGTAACCTAGTTTTAAACTGACAGTGTGTGTCTGCCCCCCGAAAAGTGCAGGGTAAATTATTCCAAAGTTTAGTGTTCTAGATAAGAGAAGGATCTGCCGCCTGCAGTTGATTTTGTTATTCTAGGTTTGAACAGATTGCCTGAGTCCTGAGAGCGCAGCAGACGTGGAGGACTATAATAGGGTAGGAGCTCACTCAGGTACCAAGGTGCTAAACCATTTAGTGCTTTATAAGGTGCTTCTATTTGATATTTAATAGAGAGCCAGTGCAGTGCTGACAGAACCAGGCTAATATTATCATAATTTTTGGTTCTAGTAACCAAAATGGTCACACATTTTGAAGGACTTTTCATGAATTTTCATGCCATAAGCCTGACACTGAACTGTAATTGGTTGCTTTACATGCCAATCAGACACTCTTACAGGTAATAAAAGCCATTCTGGCATCCAGACCTGCCGTCAGTCTAAAGCTTTGGATACACAAAACATTATAATTTCCGTCACCTGCACCTCTTTTATTAAAATTCCGTTTATAAATGCGGTGTGTAAATGACACCCTGTAGAAACAGCTGTTAAGGAGACTTTTTAAAGAGGCTTTTTTGAAGCCAGAGGAAAATAGTGTTAGAAAAGAGAGCCGAGCTTCCGCTTCCACCTGTCAAAAGCTGAAGAATGCAGAATTTACAGAATTCAGGTTCATTCAGAACCGAGAGTACTCTATGTCTGAACAGGTTGTTTAATACAGTTTAAAATTACCTCTCTTTCATACCGCTCACTATTTTCCCGAAACGCACTAATTCTCGCTCGGTATATCTGATGCGAATCAACGGAACGGTAGCTGTAACTCCTGTTGTTGTTCTGCCAGGTTGCTTTAGGAAATAAACTTCTCCATTAACCTTTATTTCATTCTCGACTAGCTTTAGCGCGAAATCCCTGACCCTCACAAATCTAACCACGGCTTTGTTCAGCCGTGATGCCGACCTGATGTTTTAACAATTCAGAGTTTCTCCTCCAGCCTTCAGCGTCTGTGCCACTGAGACCTCGGAGCTCATCTCCCGATAACATAAGTATAAACACTTTAAACGTTTTACACAACACTTTATAAAGTTTTATAGAAGTAGAATATTATTATTCACTCTAACACCACACTTAACATGCCAATCTCGCACCAACTCCCAGCATGCACCAGAGTGAGATGGAGAGATAGAGAGAGAGAGAGAGAGAGAGAGAGAGAGAGGGAGAAAGAGTGATGGAGAAAGAGAAATGAAGATATATAGACAAACAGAGAGAGATGGAGAAAGAGAGACAACGATAGAGAGAGAGAGAAAGAGAGACAGATGGAGATGGAAAGAAAGAGACAGATGGAGATGGAAAGAAATGGAGACAGTGAGACAGAGAGAGAGAGATAGAGATGGAGATAGAGATGGGGAGAGATGGAAAGAGAGAGACAGATTGAGATATAGAAAGAAAGAGAGACAGAGAGAAATAGAAAGAGTGAGACAGAGTGAGAGAGTAAGAGTTGGAGAGAGAGATAGAGAGATGGCAAGAGATAGAGAGAGATAGAGGGATGAAGAGAGAGAGAGAGAATGAAATAGATAGAGAGATAGAGAGAGGGATAAAAAGTGAGAGATGTAGAGAGAGATGGACATATAAAAGCTTTGCTATGAGCCCTGCCTTCGACCTCACTGGCGCCCCCACGGGTGCCAGGAGAACAAAAATACCAACAATAGAAAAAAATCTTATCCTAAAAAAAACGGTTTGTGACAGAGTGAAAACTAGGACATGTCAATAGATGTTAAAAATAACTGTGTTGATTCATTCTGGATCAGAAGTGACACTGATCGATAGCGGCCTGAAGTGTTTCCTCGTCTTTTGTCCTCTGAAGAAAAAAACCCCCAGTGGATCACAATAACAGTCAATCAAAAACCTGTAAAGAAGTGCTGGATATGTTTTTTTACTCAAAATAAAATTCTGTCAGGTCCTCTTAAGTCAAAAAAAATAACAAGTAGGCAACCTTTAGGTCCACTTTTACTGCCATTCAGTGGTATGGATCTCTTCTAAATTCCCTGTATTTCCCTGAGCTCCATTAAAATCCCAGACAGGGAAACAGCAGCATCCTCGGGGGCGACCCTCCCATTTTAAGAATAGGAGCTTAGCACAGAATCCCCAGAACAAAACATGTAACAGTGACAATGGAATAATATTGTTTAATAGCAAAATTAAAGGTTCTAAAATGACGTGATGAGGAAGCAGGACAGCAAACAGATGAGTGCCCTGTTCCAGATTTGACTGCTTGGGGTGGCTAATATGGTTACAGCATTGAGTTGTTGATTGAAAGACCAGGAGGACCTGGGTTTGAGCCTCACTGCTGCCAGTCAGCCACTGCTGGGTCCTTGAGCAAGACCCTTAACCTGTCCTGCTACAGGGGGGGTCTGCTGTTTCATCGTATCTGACTCTAAACTTTTAGGCTGGGATATGAGAAGAAGCAAATTTCACTGTGCTAAAAAAATAAATTTCACTGTGACAAAAAAAAGATATTTATATATCTATTTGTATTTATTTATGTACACAATATGGACAAAATTAGATCACCTGCTCCTCAAACATAAGTGTGTGTGTTTTCCACATCCTATTCTAAATGTTTTACTTTCTATTCTTTCATGTAGGGTTTTTTCTGCTCCATTAGGTCATGTGACTGTGTGGGTCATGTGACTGTGTGGGTCATGTGACTGTGTGGATTTGATCATTCAGTTTTAATAGTATTTATGAGATCAGACACTAATGTTGAGGTTTGGAGGTCTGGGGTTCAGTCGGAGTTCCAGTTCATCTCAAAGGTGTTCAGTTTGAAGGGGTTGAGTCAAAATCCGGTTGCTTTGTGTTGAGTTTTGATATTTTTGTTTGTTTGTTTTAGTCCCAACTTCCTGTTTGTTTGGGATATTATCGATCAGTAGTATCAGTAAAATATTCATATATTTAAAAAATATTCAAATGACATTCAAGTATAATTCAAGAAGACCAAATCCTGGTTGTTTAATGTAGTTGAGTGATATATTTACTGATCCCAGCTGTAAGCACGCCAAACTATTTTTCTCTCTCTCTCTCTTGTTCTCTCTCTCTCTCTCTCTCTCTCTCTCTCTCTCTCTCTCTCTCTCTTGTTCTTTCTCTCTCTCTCTCTCTCTCTCTCTCTTTATTGTTCTCTCTCTCTCTCTCTCTCTCTCTCTCTTTATTGTTCTTTCTCTCTCTCTCTCTCTCTCTTTATTGTTCTTTCTCTCTCTCTCTCTCTCTCTCTCTCTCTCTCTCTCTCTCTCTTTATCTCTTTCTCTCTCTCTTCTCTCTCTCTCTCTCTCTCTCTCTCTCTCTCTCTCTCTCTATTGTTCTGTCTCTCTCTCTCTCTCTCTCTCTCTCTAACCCTCTTTTTCTATCTCTCTTTCTTGTTGTTCCTTTCTCTTTTTCTCTGTGAGTGAGTGGGCGGGGCTACCATGAGTTTTGATCAGCAGATTCGAAATGATTTTTGACAGAAATCAATAAATAACATGTTCACACTCGGACCAGTCAGACAGCAGAATAAAGAGTAAAAGTACAGAGATAGAAATCAGTGTTTAGCTGTAGGACTGGTTTTTTAGGGATACAGAGACGAATATTTAATCATGTGTATTAACAGAAGTTGTTAGAAATGTAAGATCGTTTATTAAAACAGACAAACGACACATGACATTCGGCAAGGCAAGTTTATGTCTGTAGCACATTTCATACACAAATGTTAATTCAAAGCACTTTACATAAGTGAAATAAAACTAATAAAAACTAATAAAAAAACAAGAAAAACAATAAAAATAAAAAACTAAACTTTCAACAGTTCAGAAAATTAAATGATTAAAGTCAGTTGGGACGTATCACGGCGCTCGTTCACTAAATACAGAATTAAACAGATGTGTTTTGAGTCTGGATTTAAAGATGTGACTGATTTAACACATCTGAGCTTCTCTGGTAGCTTCTGTGGGCTGCATAATAGCTGAAATCAGATTCTCCTTGTTTAGACTGAACCATTGGTTTGTCTGACTACTTTATAATCAGTCTGATACTTTATAATCAATAATCAGTCCGTGTGAGGACCGGCGTGTTGATCAGAGTTTCTGGTTTTAGTTTTATAATTCAGTTCACAATTATAAATGTGCCAAAAATCGAAGGTAACTTTAAAATAATAATAATAATAATATTAAGATTCTAAAAGAGAAACCCTGATAAAAGTTAATTTGATCACAAAAATGTAACGTACTCTGGTTGGGCTGCTAATCAGAAGGTTTTGGGTTTAGGTCCCAGGACCGCCAAACTGCCCATACTGGCCCCCCTGAACAAGGGCGTTAACCCTTAACTGCCCAGTTGTATAAAAGTAACAAAAGGTAAGTCGCTTTTCAATAAACAATAAAACCGGTCCTGTAGGTGGAGCCTCGCTGGAGAGGTGGATGTGAATGCAGGAACAGTGAAACATCTTGTGAATGCAGATCTCTCGATCTCTAAACGAACAAAAAACCCAACTAAATTAAATCCAAATACACAGACAATGACTTTTACTATTTTAATACGAGTACAAACACTGTTTTACAGTTACAAACACTCTCTAATGGTTTTTTCCCAAAGTTTGGTAAACATGTCCTGTTCAAGCATTTTTATTTATTCTCATCAGTGTTCTATTTATTACAAAATAATGCATTAGGCTTATTTTTGGGTACCGCCGTTAAACAAC
Organism: Bagarius yarrelli; assembly: GCA_005784505.1. Taxonomy (NCBI): domain Eukaryota; kingdom Metazoa; phylum Chordata; class Actinopteri; order Siluriformes; family Sisoridae; genus Bagarius; species Bagarius yarrelli. Next base: position 38,862 of record VCAZ01000320.1, on the reverse strand, counting down.
TTCCTGTCCCCACTTCCTCTTAGAGGTGATATATTTAAAAAAAACATCGTGTTACAGACAAACTGCAAAGATGTTGAAAATCACTGGAGACACTGGAGACTCCACGGTACATGTTGAACATCTTACAAAAAAACATCACACACCAAATGCTACAATAGTTTTTTTCAAACGATAAAATCTTGAAAGGAGTCGCTGTATTACTACATGCAGGAATTAAATACAATGAGCATAACGATAAACCTGGCGTAGCTTTTATAGTTCTTCTTTTCTGCTCGCTGATTCGGTTAACGACTAATTAAAGATAATCCTGCTTTGGTCCTGAGTCTGACAGCTCCGCTAAACAAAGCATCGTGTGCCATCCTGAATCCTTGCAGAAAATCATTTCATTACATAGCAGCTTGGCTCAAAGAAGTTTGTGTTATTTTTTCACACTGTAATGCATAATTACAACTTCAAAACTTGTTCAATAGAATTTTATGAAGAGATGATGAACTTCTGCTGGATTACACCTTAATGTCGGTGTCGAGTTTTGCTTTGATTTCGATGTTCTTCTGGGTTCTCTGGCTTTCGTCCAAATCCCATAAACATACAAGTGGCAGTACCGATAATTTCTTCCAGGGGGTCAGTGTGTTTGTTGGTGCCTTGAAATAGACTGTTGTATGTAGGATGAATTTCTGCCCCACACACCAGTACGTCCTGAAAAAACCTCAGCTCTATTGCTAACTCAGCCTAGAATTTCACACACACAAGCTGTTAGATAAACATCTAAGTATTATCCACACAACACTGGAAAAGCTTTATGTGTTTGGACGTCTTGGACCCTAACCCTAACCCTACTAACCCTAACCCTACTAACCCTAATCCTACTAACCCTAACCCTACCACATTTCCAGTTTGTGTGTGTGCCTTGTTTAGTTTTTTTAACTGAAAACGACTGAAGGAAGTTTTTCCAGCTGCGAGACAGATTGTTTATGAGAATTAGCTAATTGTTGGATTTAACAAATGATGTGAACTTTTTTGTAGAAACTTTACATATACACACCCCTAAACATGATGCTGAACTGTGATTGGTTGTCAGTCAGACGCTCTCTTGGGTAAAAACTCCACAATAACCTCTGGAATAACCAGAATAACTGGAGTCTTTAGGACAAGTGAAGGCTTATGGTTGTGAATAATACGGTGGCCCAGCAGCACACAACACAAAACCATTCAAAAGGCAAACTTAATTTCACAACACAACAGAAGCAATCAAAACACAACGGAAACAAAGCCACAACATAACAAACTAACTCCTATTTATCAGACCTCAAACATAAGAACAGATTTTTAACCAGAATCCCAACTGGGAACACAGGAAATCTCACAAAAATCTTTCATAAAAATCACAGAAATTAAGAATTTTGTGTTACACCTTTGTGTCGGGGTTCCACACACACGTCAGGATTTCTGACTGTAACAATTGAATATGTTTTATTTAAATATTTCTGATTCGTGACCACCGTGTCTCCGATGGGAAAATCGGATAAAATCATCTTTAGAAAAAAAAGCAATGTTATTTTGCTGCCGTATAAAAGCCAGGAAATTTAATTAACGATTATATTAATGGAATTATGTGCTCGGGTTTTATGCAAACATCTGCATAAAACACCATTAAACATAGCGAAAGTCCATAACAATGCTGACATTTAATGTGTGAAGAGTATAGAGCTGATCTCCATCATGTGGAGTAGATGTAGGTGGAGGCAGAGCGAAAGTAAAAGTAAATTTCTGTGCGTTATTTCCCAAAATCTACTCAGGTAAATGTAATCGAGTAAATATGACGCGTTACTACCCACCCCTGATTCCAGTTCTTCACATACGGGTGGTTTATACACAGCTGTAATGCAGTGTGTCTGCACTGTGTGTTGAATTTTTTACAAATTGTTTTACTTTTATTATTTTTCAAACCTTATTTTTTTTGTTGAAATGATCCCTTTTGATGATTTGTAAATTAGTCAATAGATTAATCAGTAGGCAGTGTTAGAGGTCAGGTGGTGATCCTGGCTTGGTTGCACAGGAATTAATAACATTGAGTACAGCCAATAATAAACTTCAGAATGTCCTGAAGAAAAAAAATAACCAGTAATGTACCTGTACCTGCTGGCCAAGGAACACAAAAACAACTGCAGCTAAAGACCGGAAACCTTATAAAAGCTGTTAACGTAAAAAAGAGAAAACAGTCAGGGTCTTCAAAAACAACCTCCAGAGGGTGAGGGTGAAGATCTCACCATCCACCATTTATATGAAATATAAAAGCAAACTTGTAAAAACATGTAAAGAAGAAGCATGGTGGTGGTAGGTTCATGGCCCCTTTGGATGTTCTGACCTAGCTTTACTAATAAATGGGCCTATGCTAGTATAAAGTCAGGTGTCTATGGGAACAAAATTATCAGTGAAAAAAACATTATCATGAAGGAAGATGATGTTATTTACATTAAAGCCCAGATGATACCTCCACCAAATACCGGCTGTAACTCACGATCTACTCCACATGATGGACACCAGCTCTATAATCGTCATACATTAAATGTCAGCATTGTTATGGACCAAATGTTATTACTCACAGTTATGCAACCGTCTCCTTCTCTATAGAACTTCATATTCTTTTTTTTTAAATATCTTTTCCATTATTTTTTTCCAAGGTCTGACAACAAAACCACCATCAGCCTAACAACTTCAGTTTAATAACCTTTCACAGATTTAAATCTGTGTGTGTGTGTGTGTGTGTGTATTGATTTTAATTAATTGTTTGCTATTTTTCTTTTAGTTTTTCAGAAAGCATGACAGCCAGTAAAGTTTCTTTGCAGCTTTTGTAACACATTCCAGCATGGATTTGATGCAACAATGAAAAATACTTAAAAACCAATTATCAGACTGAGAAGCTGAACGCAGGCGGCGAATACTTTTGTGCACAAACAAAAAGCTTTTCAAAGTATACAAAAATACTTAAATTTTCTTATGATCAGATGTTTTTTTTTTCCTTTCCTGACTGGTCAAGGAGGCAAATCGCCTGCTGGTTTGTATAGTTTAGGAAATGCCACAATTTGGCAAACAATGCTTTTTAGTCGTTCATTCTGTTTACTGAACTGTGAAGTTGAGTCCTTTCTTGCTCCAAGCCTGACTGAAGGTCACAGCAATGTGATCAAAAAATATCCAGTTCCTCCGTCTGCAGTCCTGTTCCTCACACGTCCTCTTTTTGTACTTTTGGACAGCTCAGGTCTGGAGTCATACCTGCCGAACCTGTAGCTGCCGCTCTCTGCTGACCCGTCCTTTTTCTGCGGATAATTCATAATCATGCTAATTACAGAGAGCCGAGCTATGAAGGTTCTGTTGCTTTATGACCGTTTTAATTTGTGAATAGTCCTCATCATGTTTATTTACACAATGGTTGGTTATTCCCAGCAATCCTGGCAGGATTACTCGCTGGTGCGTAGATCCTCCAACCCAAACAGGGTGGAATAAAATATACTACTGTATTTAGGTGAATATATCAGATTGAATCCAATTGAAAATTAACTGGGACACATTTTTATAGTACAGAGAACCCCTAACTTACGATACACCAACTTGCGATTTTCCTGAGTTATTATACGGCTTTATGACTCAGATATTGATGTTTGAGTGGCTAAAGAAAATGTGAAGTGGTAGTAGGAAAGTGGTAGCTTAGTGGTTAAGATATTCAATTGCGACATCACCAAGCTACACTGCAGGGCCCCTGAGTGTGCAGGGCTTAGTTAAGAGAAATGTAAGTGGCTCTGGAGAAGGGCGTCTGCCGAATGCAACGCATCTTCATCCACCCGGTGGTTGGAGTTCACTCAGCCCAGTCCTGAAATTATACTTGTTTTGTGATCTTGTTACGACTTTTTTTATAGCATATTTTGCTATAATGATCCCCTGTCTGATCATAATGGGACCCTGCTGTGTCTTCTGCTGTTGGAGAAAATAAGAAGAGGAAATCTATCACTCTTGAAGATAAATTGTAACATAATCGCTAAGCGGGAAGCTAGCACTGCGTTATTGAACGCATCATATCAACGATATTTCAGCTTTCGATGGGTTCTTTGGAATGTATCCTCAATTCTAAGTCGAGGGTTGTGTATATTATGTTTGCTGGTTAAATACTATTTATTAACCCTACTGGAATAAACAGTAAGTTTTTAATGGTCATTACTTTTTCCATAGGGGGCCATTTCAAGGATGCAAGTTAAACCTAAGTTTGTTTCTTTGCCAGTGCTTTTATTATCTGTTATATCTTTCATTTTAATATGTATAATTATGAATGTAAGCATCCGCTTAAGAGCCAAATCTCACGATATTTTAGTTTTTTCAGATTATTTATTTTTTATGTAGGTAGATCATATTGGCACTAATACTTAGGTAAAAGTACAAATCTTTCAAAATGTTATTGTTATCCAGTCTGTTCCATTCTAGAATTTTTCGGGGTTTTTGGTTATTCTTTGTGCTTTTATGCCAGAAAATGTAAGTTGCAAGTTCAATACTTAAAGCATATCCATTAAACACCCTGAGACTCTTCTACTTTTCAGTCCTGTATGCATCTTAGTAAAGGTTACGTGCAGTTCCAGATTTTATTTAAAAAGTAATATCCTGTTTAAATAACTTGCCACATGCAGGTGTCTACTGGTCCCAGGCATGACTCACTGTCATGCCAATGGGACTAATCTTCTCCAAGTCTTCCATTTGCAGTCCTTTTTGACTTGCAACCCCTTTTGTTTGAGTGATTATCTCAGATCTGGCATCATTCATGCTAGCAGAGCTACTGAGTTTGCAACCGCTTCTCATCTGCCCCTCATCCATGCTGACTCTGGAGTTATTCAGGTTGCCATCGGTGTATACCCTGTTTCTGGCTACAAATGGCAAAGTGTTTGAGTTTCCCGCCGTTTCTCGCCTGTCTTCTCTGCCTGGTCTGTGAACCCTTCTGCTTCCTGAAGGCATAATAAAACAGCAGCAGCACAACGAACGGGTTCTGCACACGGCTTGGAAACCTCGCTTGAAGTTCTCATTGTAGTAGCCGTAGATGATTGGGTTGACACTGGAATTGGAGAAAGCTAGCCAGTGTGCAAATGGAAACACGTAGCCGGAGAGGAGCTCGAGTGCCTCCTGATCCAGACCGCCATAGTCAGTCAGGAGCATGAGGATCCATAAGGGTAGCCAGGAGAGTGTAAAAAGAAGGGCCACTACAATCAACATTTTGATCACCTTGATCTTTTTTTGCGAGATAAACGGCCTGGTGGTGTTCTGACCCCCACCACTTTCCTGCTGCTCGTTTCCAGAAATGACGGATGTGGTGTAGAGCTTGATGCCGATGCGGCCGTACATGAGCGTGATGATTGTGAGTGGGATCAGGTAGATGTGGGCAAACAGGACCGTGGTATACACTTTCCTCATGTAAGGGTCCGCCCCCAGTTCTCAAAACAAGACAAAAGTGGGGTATATGTGGTTGTAGTCCAGGTTATGCACCATAAAATGATCCTTGACATGCTCCACTGTCAGCATCGCTGCTGAAGGGCACATAATCACGAGTGCCAGCATCCAAATCATGGCTATGGTCACCTTGGCAACCAGCAAGGTCAGTTTGGGCTGGAAAGGGTAGACGATGCAACGAAACCTAAAAGGATTTACAAGACACAATTATGATTAATTTTAAGGCCCATAAAGTGCATGTGCCCTCAGAATTGTCCTAACTTATTCCCAGAATTAGCAATGCCCCTGTTTATGCTTGACTGTCTAGGCAAGGTCATGTAAATTCTTAAGTGGAATATAAAAAATGACAGTAATCACTGCTTCCATTCTGACATATAGAAATATGGAGGGAAAATGTATTCCAATTATCTGGGCATGAAACCGTGCTCACGTTCTTGTTAAACACTTCATCTGTTTCGTGAGTCTGATTAAAACCCAAATATTTACATTTATGAAATTTTCGTGTTTCAAGTCTGATTAACTGTAACATTAAAAATATCTTGTTAAACACTTCATCTGTTTCGTGAGTCTGATTAAAACCCAAATATTTACATTTATGAAATTTGGCAAACGCTGTAAAATCATTAATAAATAGATCAATATTTGTTTACTAGATCACACACTGAGTCTAACATAAACCCCAAATCTGTTGAACACAACAACAAATTATTGGTGGAAAAGAGAAATCTTTTATTGTCTTGTTAAAAGCAGCCTTCTTCTTCTTCTTCTTCTTCTTCTTCTTCTTCTTCTTCTTCTTCTTCTACTTTCGGCTGTTTCCTTTTAGGGGTCGCCACAGCGAATCATCTGCCTCCACCTAACCCTATTCTCTACATCCTCTTCACTCACACTTCCTAATCCTGTCCAACCTCGTCACACTCCCAAAGAAAACCTCAACATCCAGTTCTGCTCTGCCACCTGTCTCTTCCTCAGCGCCACTGTCTCTAAACCATACATCATAGCTGGTCTCCACCACTGTAACCTCTCTACAACACCATACATCATAGCTGGTTCTCACCACTGTCTCTAAACCATACATCATACTGGTCTCACCACTGTCTCTAAACCACTGTCTCACATACATATAGCTGTCTCTCTCACCACTGTCTCTAAACACATACATCATAGCTGGTCTCTCACCACTGTCTCTAAAACCATACATCATAGCTGGTCTCCTAAACATCATAGCTGGTCTCACCACTGTCTCTAAACCACACATCATAGCTGTCTCTAACTACAGCTGCTGTCTCACCACTGTCTCTAAACCATACATCATAGCTGTCTCACCACTCACCACTCTAAACCATACATCTAAACCACCATAGCTGTCTCACCACTGTCTCTAAACCATACATCATAGCTGGTCTCACCACTGTCTCTAAACCATAATGTCTCTAAACCAAACATCATAGCTGGTCTCACCACTGTCTCTAAACCACACATTCATAGCTGGTCTCTCACCACTGTCTCTAAACCATAGCTGGTCCCACTGTCTCTAAAACCATACATCATATAGCTGTCTCACTGTCTCTAACCATGGTCTCACCAGCTGTCTCACCACTGTCTCTAAACCATACATCATAGCTGCACCACTGCAAACATCATCATAGCTGTCTCACCACTGTCTCTAAACCAAAACCACTGTCTCTAACATCATACAGCTCATAGCTGGTCTCACCACTGTCTCTAAACCATACATCATAGCTGTCCCACCACTGTCTCACCACTGTCTCTAGCTGTCTCAACCACCATACATTCATAGCTGCTCTCACCACTGTCTCTAAACCATACATCATAGCTCACCACGGAAACCATACATCTACTCACCACTGTCTCACCACTGTCTCTAAACCATACATCATAGCTGGTCTCACCACTGTCTCTAAACCATACATCATAGCTGGTCTCACCACTGTCTCTAAACCATACATCATAGCTGGTCTCACCACTGTCACCACTTGTCTCTAAACCATACATCATAGCTGTCTCACCACTGTCTCTAAACCATACATCATAGCTGGTCTTGTACACCTTTCCCTTGATTTTATCTGATATTCTCGTGTCCCACATCACTTCTGTCACGTTTCTCCACCCATTCCAACCTGCCTGTACTTGCGTCTTTATCTCTTTTACACACACTCTATTGCTCTGGACTGTCGACCCCCAAGTACTTAAACTCCTGTACCTTCTTTACCTCTTCACCCTGTAATCTCACTGTCAACAGCCTAATTAGCTTAAAAGAAAAAAACAGATTAATTAAGCATTAAAGCTTAGCTCTCCTTATTTTTATTAAATATTAAGAGGAAAATGAGTATGAAATGGCCAGGTCAGAACAAACCTGTCTACAGCGATGGCAACGAGTGTGAAGACGGAGGCTGCGACGGACATTCCCTGCACCAGGCCACTCAGCTTACACACCATGTTTGAAAAGGGCCAACCTTCAAAAATAAAAAAGTACATGAATATAATGTGGAACCTCGGCATCCAAATGCCCTGCCTCAGGAATTTCCAACTTAAGGATTAAAATTTAGCAATAAAAATTGCATCATTTTCATTTTGGGCATTCAAACAAATCAAAGCGAACCGCGCGGCGGCTAAGTCGCGTGGACGTCCGGGAGCCATTTTAAATCTCATTTGCATCAGTAGAAAGCCAAGCAAAGCTAACCGGAGCGAGTTCAGCAGAAAAACTAAAAGAGTCAGCCTATGATACTGACTTCACCTTCAGCCTGCATTTAAAAGCTACATGATGTTTTTTTCCTGTTGCCAGATCGGTGGCGTGTGCAGTCCATTTATTTTACATTTTACTTTATTTACGCGTCTTCTTTAAATATTTAGGTTTCTATATGCAAAAATATGAGGATGTTGTTGGAAATTGGTAGTATTGGCGGTATTTTTTAGTGGCTGAAATGAATTAGTGCATTACATTATTGATATTTTTATGGGAAAATTTGTATGGCAATACAATGTTGTGCTTTAGGAATTTGCCTACAGATTGAATGCAGTTTGTATGCTGAGGTTCTGCTGTAAACGAGAAGGACACATAGACTGGGTTTATTTTCGTCTGAGGGAACACTTTTTCCATGGACATATTGTGAATCGGATCGCAGAATGTTGAGGCTACACTTTGAAGTTGTTCCACTTGTCATTTTTTTACTTCTTATAAAGAGACACTCATCAAGACACTCACACAAACACTTCTCCATGATTCACCAGCTGTGTCTCGCGCAGCACTACATCGTCCTTATAATCTCATGGGTTCTTCCTTTTAAGAACTGCATGTACTATCTGAATTTTTTTTGCCTGGTACTTGAAATGGGGGCAGGGGGAAGGTCGTGTCTTAGTGATTAAGGTGTTGGACTTCTGATCAGAAAACTGTAGGTTTTATTTCCAGCACCAGCAGTAAATTCTGCCGGGATCCTGAACAAGGACCTTAGCTGTTCCGTTGAAAAATTAAATAAATGTAAGCTGCTTTGAATAAGGACGTCTGCCTGACACTGTAAATGTAAATAAAGTTGTCCGTTGCTGGACCTACATGAGACGACGTTCTGCAGTGACTAAAGGGTCATGATGCTTGATTCAGGTGAGTTGGTGTCTGGTAGATCAAGTGTTTCTCGGGGACTGTAGGTCATATATTTTATGTTTCAATGAAGAAATCTGAAGGATGAACTTGTACAGGATGAACTGATTTATTCTTTCCTTTTATTCTTTTTTTTGTACAAAAGGCTTGTCAGGACTGAAGGTTATTTTAGGTTAGCAGAATAATGATGTAATGAAAAAACTCTTTAATTGCTTTTCTACACACTTCATTTAATAGTATCTGGTTCACATTTAGGGTTCATTTTTTCTGGACTAACTGTGGGGAGTGATAAAAGCCGATTTGTGTATATTATTGCTGAAAATAATACAATAAATGCAATGCTTTTGATGGGAACTGATAAAGACGACAAAGTTTTTGACTAAAAATCAACTGATTATAGGTTTTACCAGTATTTTTTCCCAATATTTTTATATAGATATCGGTTTTGTGATATCAGATCCACCGATATTTTGTACAGGTAAAGTAAAACCTGATGTCTAAATTTGATTTAACATATCATAAATAATGCACTAGAGTCTGATTCAGATTAACTAAGAGAGACTAAAACCACGATAAAATAGCAAAGTTTGCATTTTAAAATTTAGGTGGGTAAATTTTTTTAGATTTGTTAGATTTTGTTTATGTTCTGTAATTGTTATCTTTTTTTTCTGATTAAAGCTTCTATTTAACAAATAGCCGCCTTAACCATTTCAGCCACCACTGGGGCCTAATATGGCCTTTATTTTGTCACATATACTTTTTTACAGCACAGTAAAAATTTTTCTTTTTTTCGCATATTTTTTTGCATATCCTATTTTTGACAGTGTTGCAAATATCCAATATTCCAATTCTGAAACTTCCAGTTTATTTAGGAAGCAAAGCTGATTGATTGCATTGATGTGAGTGAAAACTGATACGCAGAACTGATATTTATTGATTGTTTTCTCTTCTGGTTTTTGATACACTGATAACATAAGTAAGTATTTTTTTTTTAAAACGCCTTTGATACTAACTTGAAAATAAATCTGAAACTGGGTTCGATTCCCCTACAGGGGTCTTTCTGTGTGGAGTGTGTGTGTGTGTGTGTGTGTGCCCCTGTAATTGAATGGTGACCTCTCCAGGTTGTCCCCCTCCTGTCTTTCACCCTTTCAGAGCAGCTGGGATGGACTCCAGCAGATCCCTGTGACCCGGATTAGGGAGTAAGCGGGTATAGAAGATGAATGAATGAATGACCTGTAGGTGTTCTTACCCATAATACAAATTATTGGTCTTACTTGCAATTTTAAAGTGGTCATGTATCAGTGGATCTAATATTACAAACCCGATTATCCAGTAATACTAAAGGCTTAAATATTGAAAAAAACATCAGTAAACCCGATTTTCGATCATGGACATGATAGAGATAAAAGTAAACACTGTATTTTATTATAAACACAGCCAGTCTGTAGATTGTTGATGGAATGTTAAATGAGACCTTTTCTTAACGAGGCCACTGGGCGATCAGTCCAAACAGATGCAAACAGAATGTGATCCAAAGCTCTTAAAGAGAAATAACACGCCATGTTCTTTCCACCGAGTGTTTTTACTGTAATTACTTTTGTAAAGTTTAAAAGTTCCTCTTCGTGATCACAGAGTACAGGTCAAACGGTTAGAGATTTTTCAGTTACAGCACTAAAGAGAAATAACAGCTTTTCTTTTCCACATCGGGTAACCGGATGAACAGATGCGGACTGAAATGTGCTTATTACTATCATTAGTATTAATTGTGTGTCATGCCAATCAGACCGTTAACTAGTTTGTTATTATAAGTGAAATCAACAGAAAAATACAGGATCATTGGGGATATTTATTTATTTTTTTATATTACATTTTCTATTAAAACTTTTATTTCATTTACAGCATGTTTGCAAACGAGGCTACAGGAGATATCGATATATATATACGTAGATTTAATGAATCAATCATCCATGAAGCAGTTTTAATGTGTTAGAAAGTTAACTTTTATTTCCTTTTTTATTTAAGAAAATATCATAAATTTGTCTTTTATTTAAACTCTAGACTGTAAATAAATTCAATTCAATTGAATTCAATTTTTTATTAGTTTGGCACTTTTTACAACGGTGATTGTCACAAAGCAGCTTTACACACGAACAATCGAAGAAATGATGAGATGAAAATGAGACAGAAATCAGTTTGTCCCCGATGAGCAAGCCGGGGACGACGGTGGCAAGGAAAAACTCCCTGAGACGGAATAGGAAGAAACCTTGAGAGGAACCAGACGACTCAACAGAGAACCCGTCCTCATTTGGGTGAAAAACAGGGAACAGAAATTATGTAGTTACACAGCTGGAATGTCTTTATGGCAAACTGGTCTAAAGTAAGTCTAAACTCTATCAGCGTGTCGTTTATTCATCAATCACAATGATTCCAGTCGCTGTATTGTTATTATTTTGTTTCTATCATCGACGTGTCTGAGTGTCAGAGATAAACTGAATGCTAATCTTTAGCTTTTTATCTATTCACTCTCTGCGAAAACCTTTCACGTTTTGCCCTTAAGTTAGATGAGAGATTTGATGAGAGACGCTGGTCACGAAGCAGGAATTGACAGCTGGGTGTGCAGGAGAGTTTCTCCCTGTCACATCTTCTTGAATGTCTTGAAGTTCCTAAAAATATGCTAATGAAGCACTTAATATTTCACACAAGAAAAATTCTGGCTGTTGATGAGGCGTTAGCAAGTGCACTGTATGTCCGTGCAGCCCAGACTGAGAAGTTATAAATTAGCTAGAAAGTAAGACTTTTGGGTGAATTTTAGAAGAAATAATAATTAAAGCTCTGTTAAATTTAAGACTTTTAGATTTTTAGAAAGAGGTCCTTATTTAGAGTGACTCACTTTTCTGTTATTTTTTAAATTATTTTTAGGTCTCTTTCACCAGCCCGTGTCTTATATAAACTAACAGCCTTATGTGATTATATAAACTATAACATATACAATAAATGATATAATTTATTCATCCATACATTTATCCATCTTCTATACATGCTTATTCCCTCATTCGGGGTCACAGGGATCTGCTGAAGTCGTCTCTTAAAGGGTGAAAGGCAGGAGGGGGACACCCTGGACAGGTCTATATATAAATTATAATTGTAAATTTTTTTGTATGGAATGGGTTCAGAAAAAGTCCACAAGCCAGGAACCAAACTTTGGACACTTTGGAGCACTACAGCACTCTATATGTTGACATGATACCCCACCAGGCCAGGGGTTTTCCTACCATAAGGGGCATGAACCCATACCCCCCACCCCAAGTTTGTCCCGCCAGCACAGAGTAACGCATACGGTTAGTATTCGGTGTCACCCAGATGAGGATGGGTTCCTCCCAAGGTTTCTTTCTACTTCTTCTCATGGAGTCTTTTCTTGCCAGAGTCGCCTTCCGCTTGATTATTAGGACCAAACCTACCCTTTTTCACTGTTACTGCATTCTGTGTAGAGCTGCATGTATAACATGTATAGCATGTGTAGCACAAACCAGTTTACCTAATTCAGTGTGACGCCTGAGGCTGCTTTTTGCTAAGACACCCTTTTTTGTCAGACGGTTCACTTTCCGTCTTACTTTCACTGTTATTAGTTTAAACAACAACATTTTATTAATTTTTTCCTCGAACTCGATCGCACCAACTCGCTGTGGGACCTGACGCAACCAAATATTGAGGAAAAGAGGAGAAAAAAATATACATATTTGTGGGAGTGGGACAGAATCTTGTGGGAATGTGGCAGTATCTTGCATGAAAGATGAAAGATCCATCCCGGGGCAGGTCTCTACACTAATTCCCCTGACTCACGGCTGACTAATGCTTAACTGAGAGACTAATTAGATTGCCCCTAGTGGATGCCTAGAAAACTGCTAGCTTGTATTTATTATTACCCGGGTGTAAACCTCTGAATTAACAGGTTCTCCAGCTCGAAATCAAAAGTGATGTAATGTAAGTAATGTGATGTGATGTGATGTAATGTAAGTTTTCCTCTTCTACTTTTCCCTCCAATGACAGAAATGACACTTGTAAGCATTAACAGTAGAAAAGTCCTTCGAAAATATGTTTACATTTGTCAATTAACAGATGTTCTTATCCAGAGCGACTTACATTTTTTATTAACTGAGCAGTTAAGAGTTAAAGACCTTGTTTATGGGCTCAGTATTGGTAGCTTGGTGGTTTAGCTAGGCATTGAACCCAATCTTCCAATCAGCAGTTTCACATTGTAAATTAGATGATATTTTCTAAACGTTTCAACTTCTAGATAATTTTATACATTATATATTTTTTTAAGATATTTTTATTTTTATTGATTCAGATTTATTTTTTAATATGTTTCCTGGCCAACCTAAATAGAATAAACTGAAAGCAGTTTTACTGATTGAAAGATTGTGGGTTTAATACCCAGCACCACCAGGCTGCCACTGCCGGGTACCCGAGCAAGTGCCTTAACCCCTTAACTTCTTAGACAGACAAATGAGCTAAATGTTTTGCCAGAAGGTTTATGTTTATTTTTATTAGAACATTACCTGTGATCAGATTATCCACCAGCGTAGTCGGGATGCAGAAAACGCCCACCAGCAGGTCGCTTACCGCCAGATTAAAGATGAACAGATTGGTGACTGTTCTCATGCGCCGATTTTGCAGCACAATGAGACACACCAGACCGTTTCCCACCATACAGAGCAGGAAGATGAAGAGGTAGGCCACGGTCAGGCTGGAGGCCACAGGCAGGGAGTGCTGGTAGTATGGGTAGTAGGTGATGCTGCTGAGGTTGCTGCTGTTACTGGTGGAGATGTTTAAGAGACTTGAATTAATATAGAGGTCTGATGCGTCTGATGGCGCATCGATTTCTGTCAGGGCCAAAGGCGTGCCGTCCCAGATATCCAGAGAATTCATCACTGTGTGTGTGCTCGATAAAGCCTGACAACACACACACACACACACACACACACACACACACACACAAAAGCATTCAATAAAAATAAATAAAGAATAACTGCAATAAGGCTGTTTTGTGACTTTGGTATGGAAATGTGGAGACTGCGCTCTTTGAGAACTCCTGGCCAGATGTTCTTGCATTGTAGTCAACTTCATAGCTCTCCAGGATGAGAGTTTTATAGGATATTTGATGGATTTCGCCAGATTTCATATTTCTTTGAAGAGCACTCATTCAAGCCTTAAAGGCAGGGCTGCACAGGGGGTTGGGATGTTTTTCGATAAACCACCAGCATCCTTCATTCGGTTATAGATGCAGGAGGACATCATGAAATACAATGCAAACTGTAGCCTGACAGCACTAAAAGCGCATGTTCTTCTCTCGCCATCCAAACATTATTACAACTTTACTACAATCCATCATGTGCTATTCTCTGGTGAGAAAACGTCATAATACAGTTAGTATCAGTACTAAAATACCAAACACAAAAATACTCCCCGATTACACACACACTGCTGCTGGATGTGAATTTATTCATAAAGATATACAAACTATATAAACTATGAGTTTCTATCAAAACACACCAAAATCCAATCACACCATTTTTTTAACTGTCAAATAGAAATACTGTAACCATCACATCATCATTCAGACCCTCTGGCTCCTGTAGTCGACTTCAGAGTGAAAACACACACACACACACACACACACACACACCAAGATCAGGAATTTTACTCTGTTTTGATTGAGACTTTTTTCCACAGGGTGTGCAGAGTTATACACATACATATTTTGACAGGCAGGTTGAAGTCTATGAAAAAAACTCTCTTCGTCTCTGTGCCCCTGTGCTCACAGGATGAGGTCCCTCACTCAGTTAGACTCCTTTATCAGACTTAAAAAGAAGTCCCCAGGCAGGGATGAGATAGCTCAGCTTTATTTGCAGGCAGACAAACCCGTTTAAAAGAGCTCTCCGAAGGCGCCTCTTCCTCAGCAAAAATTGATGCAAGCAATGCATCTCAATCAAGAGGCAAAACGAGTGTAAAGTCCCCTTTCAATTCCCCTTTATTTACCCCAGGTTTTTAAAAAGACCCCCCTTTTCATTTGCACACTTCTAGCAAATTCCCATTATGTTTAACCCTTTGTTTCTAATCTGCCTCGTCTACTGAGTTGCATCTTGCTTTAATTTCCCATTATTTCCTTAGTTCTAGTTTTCTTCCTCCAAACCGCTAATTTGCATCCCATCATTTTTAAATTTTTTTTTAAAAAGGTTATTTTCGAACCTTTTGATTGGACGAACATTTCTTGGTCCTTTGCCCTCCACAGGCCGATCAACTTGTTGATTGATCACGGGATGTGATAAGACTTTAAACAAGCAGAACAAAAAATGATTCTGAACACAGATCACCTCTCGTACCTTCAACTCTAAGGTGTTGGACTGCTGACAGAAGATCATCAGTTTGATCTCCAGCACAACCAAGCTGCCACTGCTGGGTCCCTAAGCTAGGCCCCTAATCATTAACTGCTTAGCTGGATAAAAGAGAAATGAGTTAAACATAAGTAACTTAAGATAGGGGGGGGGGGCGTGTCTGCGAAATGACTAATACAAATGTCCCACTCGACTGACTGCAGCTTTGAACAGCACAACCTGGAAACGTGAAATCATTTGGAAGTCACGATTTTCTTTTGAAATTATAATTGGCCCATTATGAGCCTCCATCCGTGCCTCTAATCACCTCACTGACATTTCACACGTGCTCGGATAAACAACAGCTGAATAATCATTGAGATTTTTGGTAGGAGAAGAACTGAACGACTGAAAGTCATTTCCTTCAGCACTGCAAACTCTAGCGTGTCAATTAACCTGTTTTCCATTTTCCATGTACAGTGGGTACGCCGACTTACGAGTGTCTCAACTTACAAGTTTTTCGAGACACAAGTCGCCTCTTGGATGATTTTTTGCTTTGAGTTGCGAGGTTACGAGCCCAACCGCTAGTTAGCGAAGTGAATGCCACAGTGAACGTCAGGCGTGCGCGTTATCAAGTGGAGTCGTCTGATCTCCAAGGTAAATGCTGTACATTATACTTAATCTTCTTTTTCTCCTTTCAGCTGTCCCCTTTTATGGGTCTCCACAGTGAATTATCTGTCTCCCCCCTAACCCTATTCTCTACATCCTCTTCACTCACACTAACTTCATGTCCTCGTTTATCGCATCCATATATATACCTCCTCTTTGGTCTTCCTCTTTAAATCTGCCTGGTAGCTTCATTTCTAACCTCCTCCCACCAATATATTCACTATCCTCTGTACATGTCCAAACCACCTCAATCTGGACTCCCTGACTTTCTCCCCAAAACATCTAACATGATCCGTCCCCCTAATGACCTCGTTCCTAATCGCAATTCCTGAGTCAGTGCACTGCTGTATTTCTAACCTTCAGTATGTCACACGGATTTAAAATCTTTCCATTTCATAACAGGATAGGATCTCATAGCAGTGTGACTGCTTTTTGTAGTATTCTGTTCCTCCAAAACTTGGGAAAAAACATTGCAGATGTTTTCACATCCATTATTTGACCCTAATCCAGTTGAACCAGTCCACCTTTAATGGTTTATAACGATCCAACAGCAGGAACGTGTTATCTGTACATCTGATCTGAGAATACTTCTGGATTGGGTTTCTTCCAGATGTTTGAGCATTACTGTAAGAACCTGTTTTCATTCACATGTTCTACAAGAGCATAATAGAGATCAAACAGTGATATTGGGATGGTGAGAAGCTCCAGTTCCAGTTCAGGACGGAATCAGGGCTTGTTTTAACCTGAACACAGTCTTCATGGAGCTCAGGAGCTTTTGTCATGCTGGAACCAGATTTGGGCTGCTGGATTAGCAATGTTGCATGTGCTGGTGGTAGTTTAGTGGTTACAGTGTCGGATTGTGGATTGTGGATTGGGGGTTCAGGTCATTTGGTTGAGCTTGCTGTCATTCCTGGTGAAGAGACCTCCTCCTTTCTGCGATTCAGAAGATTAGAAACCAAAGTTTGATTAGTCACATTAAATAAGACACTTGGGACTGGAGCTGGAGCAACACTCATGCTGGTTTTGGGATGGTTGAATTACACCAGCTGTTATAGTTTCTTCATAATTGAACTCTGAGACCACCGAGTTCACAAGCACGATTAAATTTCTGCGCTGTAGAAAAATCTAATTAAGACTTCAGTGACATGCTGTGTTTCCATCACAAACGGCAAATTCAGAAAAAATCCCTTCATTCACAAACAAGTTTGTGACCCATGAGGAAATCTGCATTTAATTTATTAAATAAAGACGTGTCTCTGTTATGCCTGTCTCTGTTGGTCGGTCCAACTATTCAAAATGCGCATTAAAACACGGTGACGGAAACTGTTGAGTGGCCAAAACAAAAGAAGCAATGAAGAATGAAAGATCAACATCTGCTCACTTATAATTATACTAATAATTGTTGTTTCTGTTGGCTTTTATCGTTAAGGTTAATCATTAAAGAGAAACGTTGTCTAATTTCACTGTGCACTGCGTCTGCTATATGTGGTTGAAATGACAATAAAGCTTCTTGAACTTGAACTGGAAAATCATTTGCATATTTTTTTATGAGACTTTAATGGAAGTCAGGATGTAGCTTTCAGTAGGACGCCCACTAATCAGATTCTTTACCGTTTCCCAGATTTACATGGACATTATAGGTGTATCAGACCTTTTCTAGTTACAGATATTTGCTAAAAGCTGATATATTAACTATGTCTTTTGTTGCCCCGAGCTATTATCTTATAGCCATGCATTACTTTAATGCTAAATCTTTAAAGGTCTTGCTTACGGACCCAACAGTGTCTGGCTGACGGTGATGGTGCTTGAACGCAGGTCTTCAGATCAACAACTCAGCGCCTTAACCATTTGAGCCACCACTTCCCCATCCCTGTTCTGGTATCGAACAGAATCATCAGCCTTCCTCAGCTTACTTCTCTCTGCTACCTGCTCTTTTTCATCCATGACATACAATTATTATTAACTACTCCTGAGATAATCGATGGATCGTATTGTTGTAATCACGCTTTGCTTTGACACTAGACATGACATGAAATTGCTTCTATTGTAACGTCTTGAGGACGTCTCATTGATCTGTCTCTTGTTTTCTCGGGGGTTCTAGTGATCCCATTAAACAGCCTTCTGCATGTAGCAGATTTAATGCGACAGATTTGGCAGATGGTCTTTCTTTAGAGTGTGTTTTAAAATCCAGCTCGTTTACACTGCAGTTCCCGATGCCTAATCCTGATTTTGTGACTATATCTGAATTTTTTTTTTGCTGATCGTCAGATGTAGACGTACTGACCGGAAAATAAAGTAAAGATGGTGCAATAATTCGTAATCAAAGATAAAATGTTTATTCAGTGTTTTTCTTCTGCAACATATTTGAAGGTCTAACTGTTAAAGCACTAAACTGTTACACCACCGCTGTCTTAGTTGAGCTTCCAGTTAGATCCGATCGATTATATGACTCCTAAATAAACTTAAAACCAAACCATACAGTTGTTCTAAGTACTTGTTAGCTAGTAGAGAACTTCCTGGATGGACAGAAACCATGTGTGACCTTCATAAGTGCAAAGATTTAGTGGATTCTAGAGATTCGTTGAGTGCCCTTTGGTGAAACTATAGCGAAAGCAGTCAGAATCCCCACAGACCTGGGTGACTCGAAGAACCTGTGAGAACCGGACCTGTTCAGTGAGTGATAAAAAGTAGTAAATGTTAAAAACAAGTTTTATTTTGTGCAGATTTTTTTATTCTTTACTGGAAGAACACTTAGTGAACTTTCTGAAGAGCTGAACAGCTTCAGATTTAGACACTTTATTGTCGAAAGTAACAAAGACATCAATGCGCAATGACACGACAGGCTCATGACAGACAGTTTAGCGTTGTTATTATTCATTTGCTGATGAAAGGCTTCCATTAGTGTGTGTTTAGTAGTGAAAGGACAACCTTTTAGTGAACAAATACAAATACAAATATTTTCTATAAAAAAGACTGATTTTCAGGGATAATGAAATGTTCGCTGATTGTTCGTCAGGACGTCAAATCAGTATATATTCAGTTGTGAATGGTAATAAAGCTCATATTCTGTTTTAGACTATTGACTATTGCAAAGGAGGAGGTGTGTGTTTACCCTGGTTTCCTCCTACAGTGATGATTTTAAATAGGTGGATGGATGAATGAATGGACGAATGGACAGATGAAGAAATGAATGAATAGATGGACGGATGGACAAATAAATGGATGGATGGATGGATGGATGGATGGATGGATGGATAATTGGAAAGATGGACGAATGAATGGATAAATGGATGGATGGATAGGTGGACGAATGAACGGATGAATGGATAATTTGATGGATAGATTGATGAATGAACAAATGAATGGGTGGATAGATGCATGGATGTACGGATGGATGGATGTACGGATGGATGGATGGATGGGTGGATAGATGGATGGATGTACGGATGGATGGATGGATGGATGGATGGATAGATGGACTACAGCAAAGGTGCTGTAAAAATATTTATGTCTTAAACCACCTTAGAAATCCAGCATGTTTATATAAATCCTAGCTATAATCTATAATTAATCCATACGTCATGTGCTGAGTGTTGCGGATAACATTTACAATCCCATCTCATTATTATTTATTAACGTCTGTGAAAGACAGAAGATTGAAGAAAGGATCTGTGTAAAGTTTTAGTAATTACGGAAACTTAAGCTGATATTAATGTGATGGTGTGATGAACCGTGTGCTTGGATTATCCATCGGTTAATCGATGAGCGAGTGTTTCACTGCTCTCGCAGCCAGACATTTTATCAAAAATTCAACTGCTGTTTTTGTGACGCCGGTTGTTCTTTAATAGGTTCTCATTCCTTATCACTGCTGACCCTGAGACCGCGCTGTGCTGCACATTACCATGATTATCCTGCTCTACTTCATCTAATGAGCAGCTTTTCCTGACATCAAGCAGGTGTGTTATGTTACAGCTAAACATAGCAATATGTCAGAAATCAAAGTTCTTCAAGAGCGCAATTATAAAACAACATCAACCTGCAGCAGATACTTAACCTATTTTAGGTTACTGACCCCCCACACACCCACACCCCAGCCCACATCCAGCCCATCATTTTTCCAGATCACCGTTAATTATAAAGGTTGCATTATTAGAGAGAGAACCTACAAAGACAGTGTGTAAAAGAGGTTAAGAAGCGAGTACAGGCAGGTTGGAATGGGTGGAGAAACGTGTTAGAAGTGATGTGTGACAGGAGAATATCAGCTAGAATCAAGGGGAAGGTGTAGAAGACAGTGATGAGAGCAGCTATGATGTATGGTTTAGAGACAGTGGTGAGACAGCTATGATGTATGGTTTAGAGACAGTGGTGAGACAGCTATGATGTATGGTTTAGAGACAGTGGTGAGACAGCTATGATGTATGGTTTAGACATGATTATGGTTTAGAGACAGTGGTGAGACAGCTATGATGTATGGTTTAGAGACTATGAATGTTGGTTTAGACAGCTATGATTGTAATGGTGAGAGCAGCTAGAGCTATGATGTATGGTTTAGATGCTTATGGTTTAGAGACAGTGGTGAGACAGCTATGATGTATGGTTTAGAGACAGTGGTGAGAGCAGCTATGATGTATGGTTTAGAGACAGTGGTGAGACCAGCTAGTATGATGAGACCAGCTATGATGTATGGTTTAGAGACAGTGGTGAGACCAGCTATAGAGATGTATGATGTATGGTTTAGAGACAGTGGTGTATAGAGACAGTGGTGAGACAGCTATGATGTATGGTTTAGAGACAGTGGTGAGACAGCTATGATGTATGGTTTAGAGACAGTGGTGAGACAGCTATGATGTATGGTTTAGAGACAGTGGTGAGACAGCTATGATGTATGGTTTAGAGACAGTGGTGAGACAGCTATGATGTATGGTTTAGAGACAGCGGTGAGAGCAGCTATGAAGATGAGCAGAGCTAAAGATGTTGAGGTTTTCTTTGGGAGTGACGAGGTTGGACAGGATTAGGAACGAGTTCATTAGGGGGGACGGCTCATGTTAGATGTTTTAGGGAGAAAGTCAGGGAGTCCAGATTGAGGTGGTTTGGACATGTCCAGAGGAGGGATAGTGAATATATTGGTAAGAGGAGGTTAGAAAGGAAGCTACCAGGCAGAAGACAAAGAGAAAGACCAAAGAGGAGGTATATGGATGCGATAAACAAGGACATGAAGTTAGTGTGTGTGAGTGAAGAGGATGTAGAGAATAGGGTTAGGTGGAGACAGATGATAAGGGACCCCTTAAAGGGAACAGACGAAAGGAGAAGAAGATTGTATCGCAATAGGTAGCAGGACAAGTTACAACGTTATTTATAACACTGGTTACAAAACAGATGAAGAATATTAAAATATAGACAGTTAATTGTACCCAGCATGTACTGTATGTTAAATGGTCCCTGAGAGAGAGAGGAGGAAAAGAGGGAGATAGAGAGAGGAGGAAAAGAGGAAGAGCTTAGAAAAAGGATAGAGAGAGCAGCAGTTACAGTCTCCTTTCATCCCTTTCTTGACCATGTGACTTTAAACCGAATGCCTTTAAACTGACCGATCAGCAGATCACAGCTTCACCCACTGTGCAAACGGCGTGACCTTTAGCAGACCCCTGATGTTTGTTTACACATGTTGTCCTACAGACATTGATCGGTATCAGCACCCCTGTGCTTTCAGGAATACAGAATTACTCGCAGTAAGTTTGGGACAGGACAGCAAATGTCTGATCATTTTCAGTCCTACAGTAGTAATATAGAGTTTGTGCTGAAAGTTTTTTTAAAGTGTTTTGTTGAAGTGTTTCCATAAACTGAGTGTTTCTGGTCCTAAATAAGCTCATGTGGTGTCTCTCCATGCTTAAAGATTTTCTGTATCATCAGTAGATCATGGATTAATGGATGGATGGCTGGATGGATAGATGGACAAATGGATAGATGGAAAAATGGATAGATGAATGGATAATTGGATACATGGACAGGTGGGTGGGTGGGTGGATGGATGGATGGACAAATGGATGGACAAGCTCATGTGGTGTCTCTCAATGCTTACAGATTTACTGTATCATCAGTAGATCACGTGTAAAGTGGGATTTAAAGGTATAAGGTAAAGGTATAGTTTTAGTACCAAAATGGATCCTTTTTTTTATATACTGCTAGAAACGGACTAAAAAAAACATCTGTTTATTGTCTTGTTTAACCGTCTGCTTTCCTCCAGACACCCACACTTCTGCTGCTTTATCCAGCTCTCTCTACAGCATGGAGTTCCAATCACCAGTGATGTACTTCAGGTCCGTGATATACACGGCCGGCTTCATGTTCCTACCTGAAATTACGTGCCAGTAATTAGAGAAGATGACATACAATTGCAAATTTTTACATGCGAAGGAAAAGCTGACATTTTATATAAGTTTCTGTTTGAAATCCAGCGTGAA
The DNA here is from genome assembly GCA_005784505.1 of Bagarius yarrelli. Taxonomy (NCBI): domain Eukaryota; kingdom Metazoa; phylum Chordata; class Actinopteri; order Siluriformes; family Sisoridae; genus Bagarius; species Bagarius yarrelli. The sequence continues at coordinate 16,267 of VCAZ01000320.1, read as the reverse complement.
CGTTGTTGGCTACACGTTTTAAGTGAGTAGCTTTTCATATGTTAATGTAGGTCTGATTGATGAGGACGGTTTCGGGCGCATGTTTTGTTCTCATGGCACAGGAATACGAGCAGAAAATTTGTCTCATTTTCTCTTCTTTATCCCAGCCAAACGAGCAGCCTGTATAACACTGGGTTTCGTTCAGATATAAACTTATTCTTGATATGAAAAGCATCAATTATTGTACAGGAAATGAGAATTGGGCTTAGGGAATAAATACGATTTTTAAAATAAATGGCTGAAAAAACAAATAAAGCCAATATTAAAATTAATGGCGGAATTCCAGCATACAGATTGAACTGGCTCTGGTTGCAAGATCTTATAATCGTCAGAAATAATGTAAATGCAGCTAATTCATTATAGCTCCTCAAAGATATGACAAATATTAAAACCTCCAACACTAAAACCAGATTTCATGCAGATAAAAACCATTTAAAGATTTAGAAAAGACAAGCGAATGACATTTAATCTGTCAACCAAAAAAGGACAATCATGTAGCTATTGAATTCATGCTGAGGGCAACTCTGCGGGCACGGCAGTATTCCAGTCCTTCACAGCGTAGTTACCAGTTGTTTTCTTGGTGACGTTGGTCCTCACTGTTCTCATGATCATTGAATCTCCAAAAGGTGAGATCTTGCATGGAGCCCTCAGACCGGGAAGACTGACAGTAGTTTGTTTCTTCCTTTTGTGAATAATTGAAGCAACTGTTGACACCTTCTCACCAAACTGCTTGGCAATATTCTTGTAATGTAATGACTGATTGCTTCTGTGGACAGGTGTCTTTAATACTGGTAAAATACTGAGATTTGGAGCACTTCCTTAAAGAGAGTGCCTTGAACAGATTCCCTTTATGATAGTCCCTTTAATAGATTTAAGAGCCGTCCCTTTAAGAGCGTCCCTTTAAGAGAGTCCCTTTGTCCCTTTAAGAGTGTCCCCTTTAAGAGTGTCCCTTTAAGAGTGTCCCCTTTAAGAGTGTCTCCTTTAAGATAGTCCCTTTAATAGATGTCCTTTTTTAGAGCCCTTTAAGAGCGTCCTTTCAAGAGAGTTTTCCTTTAAGAGCAAAGTTTGTAAACCTTTAAAAGAGTCCCTGTCCCTTTAAAAGAGTCCCTATATAAGAGCGTCCTTTTAAGAGCGTCCCTTTAGGAGATTCCTTTTAAGACATTTACTTTAAGAGATTCCCTTTAATAGATTCCCTTAAAGAGATTCAAATTTATAGATTTCCTCTTATAGCATCCCTTTAAGAGAGTCCCTTCAAGAGTGTCCCTTTAAGAGAGTCCCTTTAAGAGTGTCCCTTTAAGAGTGTCCCTTTAAGAGTGTCCCTTTAGGAGAGTCCCTTAAGAGAGTAGGAGAGTGTCCCTTTAAGAGAGTCCCTTTGTCCCTTTAAGAGTGTCCCTTTAAGCCCTTTAAGAGTCCCTTTAAAGTCCCTTTAAATTCTCCTAATCTCAGCTCGTTATCTGTATAAAAGACACCTGGGAGTCAATAATCTTGTTGATTGATGGGGATTAATTGTTTTCTCTTCTTTCACTGTTGGAAAATATTAGAATAAATTATAGACAATTTTTTTTTAATCAATAGGACAAAATCAGCAGGGGATCGAATAGTTTTTTTTTTTCCTCCCTTCACATACTAAATCAAATGTAGTGCCTACTAGAACAGGGTGTAATTTTGGATGCAGCAGCAAATGTTTGTATTTTCTCTCAGCCTTAGATGTTATCCCAGTTCCTGAGAGGTGCTAAAGTTCTAAGCATTTTCATATCATCTGAGTAGCTTATAATTATTCCTCCATGTAATATTCACAACTTTAATATATATTTTTTGTATCTTAATAAGGTTTAATTTATTGTGTTTCCATGTCTTTCTGTAATCACCCTAATTCAACAGCATCTATTAAAAAAAGTCTGTAGACGCCTTCACCCCGAACATCTGCTGGATTTGGGGGCTGTGATGTCACTCCGTCCTTCTAATAAATTCGTTCCATTTAACACCCTCCTGATTTTCATTCCATCAGACACACACACACTTATAAAGATTAACGAATGTAATAAACTGGTCTGCAGGTTTCTGGTTTCTAATGAATCCAATGAAAGTGAACAGAATTAAAATCTCCCTGATCTCATCTCTCTCTCTCCTGAAGCTGAAAATGAGGAGCCGTCTGATCTCTCAAGTGCTCATTCTCGTTCAGATGAAAAAAAAAAACTCTGATTAATTCTTCTTTCATCTCTTTTAACACGTATATCTTCTTTTCAACCCGTCCGGGTCACATTAAGTTAGACAATTAATGGGAGGTGGAGGAGGTGGGGAACACTGTGACTTTGATCCCGACATGCTGTTACATAAAAACTTCTGTTAATTACACTGAACATTTAATTATACATCTCACTGTACTGGATCATGTTCTCTGAACTATACGCATCAAGTCATATTCATACTTCCTCGAAATCTGGTTTAATTACTAAGGATTGGTGCGTGGGTAATTTTACCCTGAATGACATGATCATGAGATGCCTGTGGCTTTCTCGGGGGTAGCCTATCAGGTGTCAGCCTCACTTTTCTTCATTTCCCTTGCAGCAAACTCTAATCAGCCCACCATGTCAGTAGTTTTACATTTCTTATTATTCCCTGAATTTTTCTTCCCTCTGTACCAATTCTATGCCTGATGTGTCCTATGAGTTGTCCTTCTTATCGTCTAGATATTACAAGAATTTCTGCTGGTTTTGCTTCTTTGGAAAATTATGATAAAAAATTCACCTTCCACGGATGCAACAGGCTGGAGACATCAACAAATCAGTGTCGTTTCTGGAACGAGAAGTGGTAGCTCAAGGGGTTATGGTGTTGGACAGCTGATTGGAGGATTGTGGATTGAATTCCCAGCACCACTAAACTGACACCACAGGGCCCCTGGGCAAGGCCCTCAATCCCCAACTACTAAATGTAAGAACAAATGCTTTGTATAAGGGAATCTGCCAAATGCTAAAACTACCTGTATAAGTTTGTTGCGGTGGATCACATTGTGATTTTAGGGGTCTGTCCTGGGAACAAATAGGATTTCCAATGATTTGTCATTTTGGGGCTTGAACTCATGGATTTTATTGTCAGCAAGCAAACACTTCAAGCACTAAGCTCGACTTACCCAGAATGTACCAGGTGGAACACATTCAGGCAACCAAGACCATTTTACTTTTACATATACAGTCTTTAATTAATAATGACTTACATTACAGTAAATCAGTTAAGGGTGATAGGCCTACCTCAGGGAACCAGCAGCTCCCACTTACAACTAAGTTCTGACTACCAAATGGAACATGCTTAGGCAGCTAAGAATCCTTCAAGAGTTCAAATAACCCTTGAAGGATCCCCCTAAGATAACCGAGGCTGCATTTAAAGGTCTGCTTGTCTCAACAGCTGGTCACCACTCCTAAGTGTCCAGACTCCATCAGAGTTCAACTACTTTTCCTGCTTAAATACTAAAAATGGTAATTACCCAGGGTGGAATTTAGCACAGCCAGTTGTGAAGGTGGGGGTGATGTTGAGCATCAGCTACAGAGGAGTAGGACATACAGTAGGTTGAACCTGCAGGTGATGTGTGATGATCGTCCTTGTGTGTGCTCACCTGCAGGTTAATTAGATGTTTTATTGGTAGCCCACATGCGAAAGGTACATGCTGTAAAGCACTGGCGGCTGAACTTTGGTGTTCGATATTGGGAGTTGAGTCAGTCCACACTGATTCTGATGAGCAAACTCTAATGATCAGCTTCATGTTTGCCTTCAGAGAGTTGAGAGACAACAGATGGACCAGATGAAGTGTGTAGAAGTCTACAGAGTTTTCCTGCCTCTATATTTCTGAATAACTTTGGAGAAAGAGTGAGTTATCTCGCCTCGTACATGACAGACATTTATAGATTTCGAGAAAATGATCTGAATTGTCAAGACGTCTAGAAAAGATGAGAACATGGTGTTCATAGTGATTCATCCTGACACAAGTGATGTGAACAGACTGAAAAAAACGATATAGACCTATTATACACCCATCACATGAGTTTTTAATTAAGAGTTGGACAAGGGTGTAACTTTGGTTTGAGAAGTGTGTGTGGGGTGTGGGTGGGGGGCAGAAAATGGGGGAAATGTTTTCGATTTGAACCTCATTCCCTGCATTTACACACATTTGAGGAGTTTGGCAGTGGTGGAAGAGTACTGATAATTTCTACTTAATTAAAAGTAATAATTCAGTAACAGTACTGAAAAGTAATATCACTCGGGTAAGTCTAAATAAGTACTTTGTTTAAAACACTACTAAGGTAACTGTGTTACAAAGTACTTCGATGTGACTTTTACGACTAAAATGATTTAAATCGTTAAATCGGTGTAAGATGATGTGAAAGTCGATCTTTATTCTGAAATTATGGGATGTTTTCCAAGCAAGTTTCAGAACCTCTTATAGTGGACAGATTCTGAATTTATTAGTCTTTCATGTCTTGAACAGATGCAAAATTGTTAAAATGTCCTCATAAACTCAGTCAATTTTGTTTAAAGTAAATGTTCGTTCATTTATTCATCTTCTATACCTGCTTATTCCTTAATTCGGGGTCACAGGGATCCCAGCCGTCTCTGAAAGGGTGAAAGACAGGAGGGGGACACTCTGGATAGGTCACCAGTCCATCACAGGGACACTCACACTCACTCCTATGGGAAATTTAGAATCACCAATCAATCTAACATACATGTTTTTGGACTGTTGGAGGAAACCGGAGAACCCGGAGTAAACCCACACACACACACAGGGAGAACATGCAAACCCCACACAGAAAGACCCCTGCAGGGGAATCGAACCCGGGACCTTCTTACTGTAAGGCAACAAAATTTGTACCTGCGACCTGAATGAGAACTATTCTGTAAGTCACCTTAAAGGAGTGATTTTTTTTCTCATCTTTATCATAAAAGTCCACCTTAAAGTAAATTTTTAAGAAACAAATACTGTAGAATAAAAGTCACATATTTATTACTGCACAGTAAAAAGGGGCACCGAAATGAGGCACTGAAACCGTTTCGGTTCTGGTACATACCGATGACATAATATGGCACCGTATTTCGGCACCAACCCCACTGGTCGCCTGTTACCCCCTGTCACATGACCAATACCAATCTGGCAAATCAAAGGTCTAAGCTAACACCTGTCTCCTTTGGGAGATGTGAAGTGTCCAGCAAACTGCGACTTTTTGTTTGCAGTTGCATCACATGACCACGCACAATTGGCTGGTGACACGGTGATTGAAAGGAGAAAGAGAATTCTCTCACAGCCAATTTTGCTGTCTCTGCCGGCTGGCTATAGATAGCCGTGGCCTCATTACACCCCGTATCTGTGTATGTGTCTTTGTACCTCTCTGGTGTGAAAAATCATTTGTGCTGCTTGAATCTTGTCTCTTGTGGGTGTGGAAAATGCCCTACTGTTGTCACATGTGGGTGTTTACCGTCTGTCTGGTATTTTTAGCTCCAAAAAGTGGACTACAACACATGATTTGTAAATAATAACGTGTCTTCAAAATGTCCTTAAAATTCATTCTAATTGGTAAAAATATTGTGAAATTGGTTGTGAGATATACATCACACTCCAGGCTTCATATTAGCTATTAGCCGATAATCAACACGTTTCATGCACTAGCTAGAAAACTCTCTAGAGACGCCAGTAATTTATGCTGTTGTATTTCCTTAGCTTTATTTTGCCTAAAGTCTAATATGTAAGGTATCGTACCAGGTCGTCATTCAAGCCAATTATTTTAGGGGTTTGGTTTTCCCTAATTGGATCCAGCTGAGAAAAATCTTAACTTTTCACCTGTTTCCTGGTTCTTGTTGTTGCCAAATTTGTGGTTCTGCTTCGCACAAGAATATCGCAAATCAACAGTCGCTTATGGCCGTGCTGGCATAAACACACCTCGAGAGTAAATACGCTGGAGAGAAAATGCTCGTTTTCAAATTGCCATAAAGAGAATTATACTAATTTATGAATTTATAATTATGAATATACAGTGTATATATATATATATATATATATATATATATATATATATATATATATATATATATATATATATATAATTATGAATATTTTTTACTTTTGGTCTGGACTTTATATGAAAAAAGTCTTTATTTTCTCACATAATTCAGTATTTTTCAAAAAAATATTTTTTCCCCAAATCTCAGATTGGCCAATATAATAACAATACATTTGACAGCTGGATGTTGAAATTACCTGATGCTGTGCTGCTAAAATTTCTCCTGCATTTAAACATTCTCTGTTTTGGTTTTATCTCTAGTTTATCTCTGGATAAATAAGATGGTTGTCATATTAAATATACCTTTATAAAGAAATAGTACGTCGTGTCCAGAAAATGTTTTAGTTTTGCTTAACTAGACAGTAAGTAAGCTAAGTAGATATTCTTTTTTATTTTTGGCCAAAAAATCTCACATGACTGCATATGGTTTCTCTACAGTATAGCAGATTTATGAACAAAGCTAAAGTTACCTTAATTATTGAATAATAATAATTCTATAGTAATGCGGGAGGGGGGGGGGGGCTCAGTGATTAAGGTGCTGGACTGCTAACCAGAAGATTATAGATTCGATTTCCATCGAATCCACCAGCACCACCAGTTAACTACTGTTGGGCCCCTAAACAAGGCCCTTAACCCCCCCAATGCTTAGTTGTAAAAATAAAATAAATGGAAGACGCTTCGTATAAAGGTGTCAGCCAAATGCCATTAATTTACTGCAAATGTTAATTGTACGGTGGAATTAATTTAAAAAATAAATGAATTAAAGTTTAATAAATTACAGTCTATAGTTTTTTTCACCAAGAGGGGCTGATTCAATGGGTAATTTTTTAGAGTTTTTTTTTAAATCTACTTTAGAAATGATGCTGGTCTGAAGACCAGAAACACCTGGGTTCAAGCCCCACCTCTGGCAAGTCAACCACTGTTGGGTCCTTGAGCAAGACCTTTAACCCCTCCTGCTCCAGGGGCGCTGTATCATAGCTGACCCTGCGCTCTGACCCCCAACTTACTAAGATGGGATATGCGAAAAATGCGTTTCATTGGCTCTGTACACGTACCTTACACAATGAGTTGAATATACTTATACTTACTAAAGTACCCTAAGTTGGCACTTATACCACCTGTAGAGGAAACAAACCTATGCTAATACTTTAGACTACAGCTAATCGGCTAATAATTAGTTTTCCTAACTATTTTTCGATATTTGACCATATTTGTTGTTGTTGTTTTATTATTAGTTTTTCTTTTTATATCAGATTCAATGTTATATAGCGCGATCCTCTGGCTAAATTAATGCAAGTTACACACACAACCACTATTACGGCAACTATAAATCAACAACAAAAGATAAAGAGAACTTGCTAGGCTATAATTAATTAACTTTATTTCTCAGTCGGGAGACGAAACCAGACTAAAGTACTTATTTTAAACATTAGAATAGTTTTCATTTCTTTGAATGTTTATTATAATGTGAATTTGTTGGCTGTTTGTTTACCTGACGGAAGCTTTGATTTCACAAAAGGCACTTTAACGACAGTCAAATGAAAAGAAATAAAAATGCCTTTTAAAATCGTCAGACTCCACTCATTATACCGCTGCAGTAATAGGAGTGGTTTTGTTATGTTTGCTGTGAAGGACTGAAATGACAGTATTGCCAGTGTTATAAATAAAATGCTATGTTTAGTACATTTATTAATCATGGAGTTAAAATTAAAAGTAAAACAATCAATAAACTTCAGTTCTGCATAAAGGTTATCGGGTGATCTTTACCTAAGACATGCGGTAAAGGCTGAGAAGTTATTACAGCTCCTTGATTATGCCAATTACGATCAGAGTGAGATGATCAATAAAGGTGTCTGTAATTATAACCTACATTTAGCAATATGTCAATGGGCAAAGATGCCAATCAGATAATAAAAGTGTGTCATATAGAGATGATCGTTTAAATAGAGTTTGGGATGTTCCTGGAAATTTATATTCACCAGGTGCCTCTGGTGTCTGGTGTTTTATCTGCAAAAGGGCAGCCTGAAGGCAGGTTTTTATTTCAATCAAGTAAAAACCACATCCGAATCCACTTGTTATTGTTATATTGTTACATGTGCCTCTTATACACATGGGCGCTTTCATGGTAAGACTAACGGTAGAGTGCTTTAGAGTGGAGTGTGAAGGATTTCCTGTAAAATGACATCACTGCGATTCATCATTCAGGATTGAGAACATAGAAAAGTGTTTATCTGTTTTTTTAATGACAAAAACAATAAAAAGTATTTTACCTAATCATTAATAACACACTGCTTTATTTTAAAAAAAGTAAAGTACATGTACATCAATTTTTTTTTTTTTTATTCCTTAATGAAACATTAGCAGTGACTCGGACTGTATTATTCAACACTCGTAATCAGTATGAATAGAAGTGCGTAATATATTACAAGTATTCAGAAATAAGGAATCTGAAAGGTTAATTAAGGTGGTATTAACAATGTATTCAGGTAAATGGTACAATTTGTACATGTCTTACAGATGATTAACAGAGTGCTAGAGTGATTATAGCTCTCGTTAACCCTGTGGAAAATGCTGGTATGAGGGTATCCAAGGATACGGAGGGGAAAGAATTTAAACACCTGGTGTTCTGTGAATGTTACTGTCGCTCATGTCAGGGCCGTTTAATGACATTGACATGGGTTTGGATTTGAACTTTATTTAGTTCTTTACTTTGACTAACATGGGAAGGTGGTGGCTCAGTCGTTAAGGTGTCGGACCCTCTGGATCAACAACTGCTGGGCCCCTAATCAAGGCCTTCACCCTCAACTGCTTAGTTGTATAAACGATTGTAATTCGCTCTCTGGTTAGGGGTGTTTGCTTGATGTAAATGTAGAAGGCACTCGTTTTAATTCTCCAGTTATTTTCCGTGCTGTGTTTTGCGCTGTAGGCTGTTCGGTGCTTCAGGGCTTCTGTTGCTGTTGTTGTTTACGTTATAAAATGGCGCTAGCCGAATCTGTTATTTTCTTGAATTTAACGGCTTGAAATAACAAGCTACCTGGTATGAATAATAACATAATGTTAGCTGTGTAACTCATTAATAGCAGTGAGGTGCGGTACGGACGCTGGCTGGTGGGACCAATTTATAAGATATAAATTAATACAGCAGCTTTAATTCACCCTTTAATCGACTGATGGAACTGTTTGTTTTATATTTTATCATTGATAAGTGTTTGTTTTATATTTGACTGCACATGGATCTACTTATTTCTATTTATTTCTGAGACGATTTCTGAAAATTAATTGTTAATTCGATTTCAATTCACTTTATTGGTATAGCGTTTTTTACAATGGTCATTGTCTCAAAACAGCTTTACACAAGCAAAGATAATCACAAAATCAGTTTGTCCCTGATGAACAAGCCGATTATAAATCCGCAATTCAGTTCAGTCTGCATATAACACAGTATTTTCACTAACATTATAAACCTGTTTACATTTTTATCACAACCCTTCTGTAATAACCTTCGTGTTTTTTTTTTTTTGGTGTAGGCGAACTCCATTTCGATATTATCCAGGAAACTGGCGTGTCTATTAGGGAACCAGGAGGTTAATAATAAGCAAACAATTTCCTCAGTGCCCACACACACGGCAATGAATCAATATTATCAATGAATCATCTCCAGACTGAAGAACCGTGGAGAATGTCCTCGCATGACAATATCTCATGTCTTTAGTAGATAGAAGAACTGCTGCTGCAAATGTGCGGACAATTAACTTCTCAGCACTTTTATTTTACTTGCTGGCATTAATTGATCCTTGTTTCTATTTTGCACGTTTAATCCTAAAGTCCTTTAATATTAAAAGCCTTTAATATCCTGATGTTCTACATTTTTGTATTATGAATGGAGGATTTATTTATCCAGTGATTTATTGTCATGGACACCAGTAGGGCTGGAAAAGGCAACTCCTCTAATAATTAAGACATCGACAGACACTGAAGAGTTTAAAATAATCTGAAAAATAAAACAAAGGAGTTGTTTTTGACAATTAAAAATAATTTATCTATTGAAACCAATTTGTTAACAAAAAAAAAAAGTGCCCAAGGAGAAAAATTCGGTTTAAAAACATTTTTTATTCTGGTTAAAAGTCTCTTCACGTCTCGATAGTAATCAATAAGTTAATTAGTCTAAATGTATTTATAGTCTCTGGAAGTCATATGACCATAAAAACTCGGCCCAGACATTATGATAGGCTTTCCTACCTGCCTGTCAACATATTTATTTGAGAACTTTTGTGCAACCCATTTCACGCGGGGTTGCCAGATTGGGAAGTTTCTTGCCTATTTGGGAGATTATGAACTTGATTGTGTGAGTGACTTGGGCAGATGTATAAAATGTGGGATCAGTTTAAGGGTTTTATAGGTTAATTATTTAACAAAACATAAGTGTGAAAGACGGCACCAGATATAGAATCCGAATGCCGTCCCTCAAGTTTATAAAATGGACATTTTTAACTCTATCTGGCAACCCTGTCATCAGCGTGTTCAGGTATTGCAACAAAAAGGCTTAATTAAAACCGAGTGAAAACACTAATTATTATGTGCGTTTCCGCGCTGGAGTCTGGAGGGTCTAAATAAATGTTTTCTCACCGGTAAATGACACATGATGTATTGTAGGAGTGTTGTCTCTGGTTGTCTAGTCTGTGCACGTTTATGCGTTCAGGAGGTGTGGGTTTGGACAGCGAGGGTGGGACGTACACTTTTAGTGCTATCAGGCTACAATTACGATTTTCCAAAATGTCCACCTTTAATTCCTAGATAATTCCTAATAGAAGTTTTTTTGAAGTTTTATCTATTTAATACAACACCAGGTTTAACACCGTCTGATGCCAAACAAGCAAAGAACCAAAGAAAACAAGTGCACGTCCTTCAGTATGAACCTAAGAGCATGTAATAGCGTCTATCAGGTGAATGACATCAGACTGCGGCGACGGTATTAAACAGTTTCGAACCAGAGCAGAAAATTTGACTGTAGATGTAGTTTAATACTGCAAGGTTACAGCAACAGAACAGACCAGCGTGGATTTAGATTAGAGGCCAAAAGCTTTTATTAGGTTATATAATGTTGGGTGTAAATGTTTTATGGATCAAACCAAAATAAATTTTACTGCCAAATTAATAAACTGTCTGCAAATATTCTTGCATGTATGTATCTATATATACTGTATATGTAATTAATTCCACTTAATTTACATTTTTGCAGTGCAACTCACAATTAAACAACTGAGCAGCAGTTAGGGGTCATGATCAAAGCCCCGGCAGTGGCAGGATGATGGTTTTGAGAATTAAACTCACAACCTGCTGAATAATTTCCACTTTTCTCTTCATGTTTATTTATTTTAATTTTAACACACATTTAAAAAAATAATTAGATTGTAATAAACATCACACCACTGGTCTTAATTAAAAATAAATTACAATATAATTTAATTACTGCAGCTCAACGAAATCTGAATAAATAAAAGGACAGAAAGTGGTAAATAATGATTAGAGATCTGGCAGGAAAATCAGTAGCACAGATCCTCCAGGACTATAAGTGAGACGCAGTTTAACACTAAAAACACACTGAGTGTATCCCAAATACACACTTTATGATTTTTATAGATTTTATTTTAACAAGTAACATTTGTTAAAAAACCTTAAACGAGGCATTGCTTGGGTCACATACAGTACAAACACTCCTGGTTATAAAAGCTTGACATGATTGCCATCGCTTAACTCGGGATTAGTAAGAAGTAATAGTTCATAACAGGTTTATTATGCTGTATTATGTTATATATTATGTATATTATAAACTTTTCGGACGTTACATAACTATTATAAAAAGTTGCAGGTGGTGGTTGTTCTCTCTAGGCTGCTTTCAGATCAGGAGTTGTCCATTTTTACCATTCGTTGGTATTTTAATTAAAGGATCCCAGCATGCAGCGTCAATATTCTAGTCCAGTCTCGCTGTTAGAACAGTTCATTCTGAGTCAGTCCACATATTAAACTCAGCATAGATTCATGTTTAAACAAAGAACTTTGAAAAACCTAAGACTTGGTAGATATGCATCAATATGTCTCTCTTGGTGTTTATTCCACTAATTACTTTAGTATATCTTCATCCCAGCATGTCGGAATACTCGATGTAATTTCTTTCATTCCATTAGTTTTACATTTACATTGGCGGGTGTTAGAAATTAAGCTACCAGGCAGAAGGTAAAGAGGAAGATCAGAGAGGAGGTATTTGGATGCGATAAATGAGGACATGAGGTTAGTGTGTGTAAGTGAAGAGGATGTAGAGAATAGGGGTAGATGGAGGCAGATGATTCCCTAAAAGGGAACAGCAGAAAGGAGAATAAGTGGCTCTGTGTTGTTTTGTTCAGTAGCTCTTTGTTGTTGTTGTTTTGTGTAATTCTGTGTTGTTTTGTGTAGCATCATGGGGTCCTGGAGAAACGGTGTTTCATTTCATTTTCAAAAAAAAAAACTAAAACCTCTACACTACAACCACAACTTTACCACCTACAACATCTGGAGCAGTTCAGAATCAATAATTATCCTAATATTAATATAACGTCACAAAAAACATTACAGACATCAATAAAATCTATCAGACATTTAAAGGCCGTAAGTCAGTGTTACCGCTCGGCGGCGCTGGTCCGGAAGTGGGGAATAAACTGTTTCCCGCGCTGAGACAAGCTAGTTATCTTCAGGGCGCTGGACGCTGGATAAAAAAAATCCGCCATAAAAACTGAAGTTTGTCTAAGACCAAATTAATTTCTCCTCCATCAGCTATTGTGGGCCAATTAACCGATTAGCTGTGAACTAATCAGAGGACTGCAAATGCTGACGTCATTGTGGACCGGTAGCTGGCTGTGAAGATTCTAATTTGAAATCTGATTGGTTACAGAAACAGTGTTTAATAATATTAACCAATGATCAATCTGCCCCTGCTGATATAGTGTAAGTTCCCACGGGCAGCGCTACTGATTCTGAAGGCAGATTAGTTCACATGGGCAACACACATTGGACAAAAAAATCTACATCCACATCCACGTACTGGAAGCAGTGCAGTGAGAGAAACACTACGAAATGAAGAAAATAAACTGCTGGAATAAATTAATACCATTTAATGGAACTAATATTAGAACTTAGGTTGTAAATGTAGGCCAGTGAATATTTAGACAGCAGAGACACAGAGACTGTCCCACACTTACAGTATTTGGCAGACATTTTTATCCAGAGCGACTTAGATTTATCCATTTTATACTACTGAGCAATTGTAAGGGCCTTGTTCAGGCTAAAGGGGCCTTGTTGATGTTGGGAATCGAACCGGGGTCTTTCTGGTGTCAGTCCAACACCATTACCACTAGGCCACCACTTCCAGTTTCGAGTTATTATATTTGCATCCTTTTGTGCCATTTTACTATTTTTGATCTTTAGAAAAGACTTTAGACAAAATTGTCTAGCATAACAATATTTAATCACAATAGCACTAAATCCACCAGCAGCGGAGAACATCACATTACAGCTCATTTCTGGGTGTTATTTTAAAATGGTCTGAATTTTACTATAAAAAAAATAAATGCACCATATTTCTAGAAAAGCAATCAGGACCGATCCTTTACTTATAATAGGAGCAGATTATTTTATTTAGTTTTCCAAATATCCTTCTTCCCGCGCGCTTACGCCACGTGCAACGCATTTGGACACACAAATGTGTAGGCTGCATTTACGTAATACACAAATAATCACAATTTTCTTTCTTTCACCGTTACAACTTTAACACCCCCTCCCCCCATTCCAGAGTCTAAATGGAACAGTCCGCTCCGCATATTTAAACGCCAACAAGCGCGCGTGTGGTCGGTCATAGCACCTGTTGTGAGGAAGAAAACGGCGCGCATTTTTTTTGTGTGTCTAAGAAAAAATTAAGGTATTTTAACTTTATAATAATTTTAATGTTACAATATAAAAGAGTTTATGTTTCCTTTTGGTCAGTTTATAAAACGGACAACACATTCGTCAATTAGAAATCAGAAAAGTTGATCTGTAGTAATAGGAGAAATGTAATTAGCTTAGTGCTAACATTTAAAATCCCAAACTAACCAGATAAAGTTCCGGTTTTATATAATATAAAAAAGTAAAAGTTAAAAATATAAACGTCTTTAAAAATAATAAAACGAGAAAATTAAAAATTACCTCAGAAACTGAAATGAGACCACGCCCACAAAATCCCCTCAGACCAAATACTGGCGCGCGTGTGATTCTATTAAACTCGTATTAATGATACTAAAAATTACGATTAATATGATTTATATAATTTGTAGTAAATTCACTCCTGAAAATTTCATTTTAATTAATTTGATTTTGTAAAAAAAATATAAAATGAAATGTAAATGCTTCTGCATAATATCATTTTGCTGCTTACCTTTAGTTAAAAAAACCTGTGATGTCCTCAGAGTGCGATGTCCTCAGAATTGCAATGTCCTCAGAGTTTCATCTCGATTTACAGCTGATGTGTAGAAAAGTCTCTTTTTTTTGTCCTTGCAGTCCATGAAATCTCCATCTGTCTCCATCACTGGCTTTCCATCTTCTTTCACGGGTCCAAATGACTGTGACTACGCACATTTCCTCAGGTCAGACTTTACCACTCTCTCTCTCTCTTTCTCTCTCTCTATTTCTCTCTCTCTATCTCTCGCTCTCTCTCTCACGCTCTGCTCCTCTATTTCTTCTCTCTCGCTCTCTCTCTCTCTCTCTCTCTCTCTCTCTCTCTCTCTCTCTCTTTCCCACCCTCTCAGTTGTTGTCTTTCTGCCTCCGTTTTTTGCACTGCCTTCTCGCATTTCTCTCTTTTCCTCTTTTTTCTCTCTCTCTCTCTCTCTCTCTCTCTCTCTCTCTCTCTCACCACCGCAGCAAACCCACTTGCCTGAATGCAAACTCCACAGAGCAAACACTTCTCACTTTCGACAAAATCTCCATAAGAATAAATCAAAGCCTAAATTCACTGCAGAGGAAATAAAAGTGGGGGAAATCCATCACGAATAACTTGCAGATCTTCAGTAGTTATATATTCATAATTCATATATATTCATAATTCATATATATTTATAATTCTGTTTGAACGTCTGGTCAGCTTCAGTTATCCTGCTTAGACTGAAACAACATTCTGCTGTGTTAGTGAAGTAAGTGGTTACAGTTATTCTTACAAATAGTACCGTTCAGCCCCCCCCATCAATAAAGGCAAAATGCCCCCAAAAAATCTAAAAATACAGGAAAAGTAACTATTGTATTAAAAATCAAAAATTTAAACATTGGATGCCTGTTGAATAACTTTTATATTCGAGAACAACTGTAAATATCAGCTTCGACTCAGGATCGATCAAAGCCCGGTAAGCGGCACTCGGTCACGGGCGGCAGGTGTTCGTAGGAATTTCTAACGTTTTCTAACAATAAATAGCTACTGAATGCCTATTAACTAGTTTAAAATACAAAAAATACCACTTGAGTTTATTAACCAATAATTTCTTCTGTGATAAAGAAATGTATCTCCTGCTGCTGGTTGTGATGGACTGTCGCTCTGCACACTGTCTCAAAACGACGGTGTGTGCAATGTTGTTGTGGGCAAGTGACATAACCAGACACCAAGTGTGGTATTTGGCCGACACTTGATCAACTTCATTTATCCAACAAGAAATTGAGGGCCTGTTCAGGGCCCAGCAGCAGGAACCCATGTCTTCCGTCAGCAGTCCGGGCAGCACTTCCACATCTGACTACTTGCTGAAGGTGGTGCAGTGGAAGTACCCTTGTTTAGCGTGATGCAGCAGAACTAAATAATTTAGCCTGTCCGTTCTCTATTCCCTCTTCAACAGGCACACTGCGATCATTCGGCATGAGGCTCTCGGTCACAGCTACCGATCGGGTCTCCTCTAAATTTCAGTGCATTTAACAAATTGAGTCCAACGTTTGCATAAAATTTCACTGATCCTATGCTGGATTTCTTTTCAATCATAATAGTGAAATTGTCTGAGGGATGTGACATAGTGACTTATAATGATACATCTAATTAAGCTCTTCCAGTTTAAAAAATAAATAAGTAAAGGGTTCATTAATTAATTTTTAATTTACGTTGATCAAAAAACATCTCAAGTAAAAACGTTTAAAGAGTTTT
>VCAZ01000343.1:157500-188053 GCA_005784505.1 Bagarius yarrelli | reverse complement strand
GACAGAGAGACGGGGAGAGAGAGGGAGAGAGAGAGAGGACAGGGAGAGACTGAGAGAGAGAGAGACAGCTGCAGAGAGAAAAATGTTTGTTAAGAGATGACATGAAAGAGAGACAGGTCTAAGAGAAAAAGGGTCTGTGGTGAGACAGGAAGTAACAGAGAGAAGGACAGAGGGAGAAACATCTGTAGATATACAGACAGAGAGACAGACAGAGAGGAGAGACAGACAGAGCCACAGACAGACAAAGAGACAGACAGAGAGACAGGACAGATGGTTGCCTTGAGTGCAGACAGGATGAAAGTCTGACTCAGTGAATCAGGATCATATAAGAAAGATGTTTCCCGGTTGTGTGTGTGTGTGTGTGTGTGTGTGTGTGTGTGTGGTGTGTGTGCGCATGTGGTTTAGCTCACCCGGAGCAGTGAGAAGTGCAGGTCCACGGCGCAGAGCTAAGCATTGGCAGGAGCAGTGCTGTGTGAGGGGCTGCGACCTGCAACATCGGAACTTACGGCGCAAAGCCAAGCGGGAGAGCGACACACCGACACACACCAGCTTTCACACACTCTGTATGTACACACACACACACACACACACACTCTCTACTGCACATCACCTGGAAAAGGCTGAGCGGTGGAGATAAAGAAGAAAGAAAGTGTAAAGTTACACTTATATTAACATAATTAAGATAGTTTAGAACCTCCAACACATCCTCTGATCGGGCTGTGATGGTCTTTAAAAACGAAAGTGCACCACGGTTGTTCTTCTGTTCTTCTGTGTTCTGCAGGAGGATTCGTTCGGATGTGTTCCTCAGAAGATACGAGAGGAACCTGATTAAACGCGACCCCCAGCCCATTAACTTGAGGCTGATGGAGCGAGCGCTTTTTTACGGAGGAAGCTCATGCTCGGGCGCCGCGGCGTGGCGGGAAACCAATCCGCCAATCATCCGCGCGCTCCAATCAGAGGAGAACCGACGTCAACATCAACAGAACGGCCATAAAGAGAACCATCACCACGATCATGAGCACAATCAGGACAAGTATGAAGAAGGATTATGCAAAGAGCTCAGTGGATATTAAGGCAGAGGTTCGTGGGTTTGTTTGCGATTGTGCGGAATTTGTGTGTTGGCACAAATTTTAGTTTTAGACGAATGTCGAGAGTCGAACGCATAAAGTTTAACGCCAAATTACATTTCAACTTTCTTTTTTTATATTTATGTTTTGTTCTTTAGCAAACAGACGAGAATCGAGCTTTAACCCTCTCGCACTGGTGTGTGTATCTGCTCGGCGGCGTAGCACTAATCACACAACTCGTAACATACAACACTTTATAGCTAACAGCTACAGCGGACTTGCTAACGATGGTGAGATAATTGGTACTTGTGTGCCGGTGGGTGCTAGCGGTAAGGCTGCCATTAGCTACCGGATTGTCATATGGGGGAGGAGTGTTGGAAGACAAGAGTAGATATCTTAGTAGTTATCGGGGATAGGTATCACAATTATATATAGTAATAAATCAAAATGTTTAGATATATAGATAGATATATAGCTCTCTATTGTCTCTCCATCTCTATAACTCTCTCTATCTCTTATCCTCTCTCTCTTCTCTGTCTATCTCTACTCCTGCTCTACTCTTATTCTCTCTCTCTGTCTCCCTGCTATCTCTTTACTAACTCACATTTCTCTCTCTCTCTCTATCTCTCGCTCTCTGTCTCTCAAGGCTCTAGGCTCTCTGGCTATATACTCTCTATCACTCTCTCTCTTCTCGAATCATTCTTACTCTCTCGTATCTCTATTATCTTCATCTCGTATTCTCTCTCTCTTCCCTCTCTCTCTTTACTCACTAAATATTTCTCTCTACTCTCTCAGCTATCTCTCTATATACTCTGTCTCTATCTGGTGTTCGCGCTATTATTCTTCTCGCTCTAAATCTATATCCCTCTCTCTCTCTCTGTCTCTCTCTCTCTGTCTTCTCCTCTAGTCTATTCTTATTTCTCTCTCTCTCGTCTCCCTCTCTCTCTTTACCTCACCTCCACTATTCTTCTCTCTCTCTATCTCTCTCTCTCTTTCTTCTCTCTCGTCTCTCCATCTTCTCCTCTGTCTCGCTTCTCTGTCTACTCTCTTATTCTCTCTCTCTCTCATCTCTCTCTCTCTTCTCTTACTTTCACCACTGGTTCTCTCTCTCTCTCTATCGCTCTCCTCTCTCTCTATCTCTCTCTCTCTTGTCTTCTCCCTCTATCTCCCTCCTTCTCTCCTTCTCTCTCTCTCTGTTCTCTCCCTCTCTTCTCCCTCCTCTCCCTTGATCTATCTCTCTCTCTCTCTCTCTCTCTCTCCCTCTCTCTCCCTCTCTCTCCCTCTCTCTCTCTGTCTCTCTCAGATTCCTGGTAATGTGATTGAATTGTTCTAGCCCCTCCCCTCTGCCCTAGGCCCCACCCACTCTTATGTATTTTTGTAATGTTGCGGTGCTGATTTCAGACTTGTGTATTTTTTACTGACAGTTTTGACATTTATCATAATAAAGTGTTTGTGTTTGTTTATCTGTGATTAAGTGTGTATGTGTGTGTGTGTGTGTGTGTGTGTGGACTGGGGATTTGTGTGGATTTTCTCTGCAGCTTCATGACCTTTCCTGTATCAGTAAATATTTTCTATCTGAGTAACCTTGGTGTAACCTTGGTGTTTTGTTTATCTGAGACGGGGCGCAGTTGACCCGCGGGGCTGAACGCAGAAGGTCGTAGGTTCTTAACTCAGCTTTGATTAACACTAAAACCTAAAAACGCCCACCCAACCAAAACTTAAAGAAAACGAGGGGTTTTAATCTCAGATTCATTACAGATCCCGTTTAAAACATGGAATTAGCCACAATGCTAACATTTATATTTATCCTGGATTTTTATTTAGATATTATAAAATCATGAAGAATTATCATTAAATCATAATAATAATAATAACAGTAATAATAATAATAATAATAACAGTATAATAATAATCTCTCTGTCTCTGTCTCGCTTCTCTCTATCTCTTTTCTCTCTCTCTCTCTGTCTCTGGTCTCTCTTTTTCTCTCTCTCTCTGTCTCTTAGGGGGTTGGGGATAGACAGGGTTAGGGGTTGGTGCTAGGGGATTAGGGGTTAGGGATTAGACGGGTTAGGGGTTGGTGCTAGGGATAGGGGTTGGGATAGACAGGGTTAGGGGTTGGTGCTAGGGATTAGGGGTTAGGGGATAGACAGGGTTAGGGGTTGGTGCTAGGGATTAGGGTTAGGGATAGACAGGGTTAGGGGTTGGTGCTAGGGATTAGGGTTAGGGATAGACAGGGTTAGGGGTTGGTGCTAGGGATTAGGGGTTAGGGATAGACAGGTTAGGGTTGGTGCTAGGGATTAGGGGTTAGGATAGACGGGTTAGGGGTTGGTGCTGGGATTAGGGGTTAGGGATAGACAGGGTTAGGGTTGGTTCTAGGGATATAGGGGTTAGGGATAGACAGGGTTAGGGGTTGGTTGCTAGGGATTAGGGGTTAGGGATAGACAGGGTTAGGGGTTGTGCTAGGGATATTAGGGTTAGGGAAGAGACAGGGTTAGGGTTTGGTGTGCTAGGATTAGGGTTAGGGATGGAGACAGGGTTTAGGGGTTGGTGCTAGGGATTAGGGTTAGGGATAGGACAGGGTTAGGGTTGTTGGTTAGGGGTTTGGTGCTAGGGATTAGGGGTTAGGGATAGACAGGGTTAGGGGTTGGTGCTAGGGATTAGGGTTAGGGATAGACAGGGTTAGGGGTTGGTGTTGGTGACTAGGGATTAGGGGTTAGGGATAGACAGGGTTAGGGGTTGGGGTGCAGGAGGAATTAGGGTTAGGATAGGGACAGGGTTAGGGGGTGGGCTAGGGACTTAGGGGTAGGATAGACAGGGTTAGGGGTTGGTTGCTAGGGATTAGGGTTAGGGAAGACAGGGTTAGGGGTTTGGTGCAGGGTTAGGGGGTTGTTAGGCATTAGGGTTAGGGATAGACAGGGTTAGGGGTTGGTGCTAGGGGGCTAGGGGTTTAGATACAGGGAGGGTTAGGGGGGGGTAGGGATGGTGCAGGGTTAGGGTTGGTGATAGGGATTAGGGTTAGGGATAGACCAGGGGTTAGGGGTTGGGGGTGCTAGGGATTAGGGGTTAGGGATAGGGACAGGGTTAGGGGGGTGCTAGAATTAGGGTTAGGGTGCAGGGTTTTTAGGGATTAGGGGTTAGGGATAGGGAGGGGTTGGTGCTGGGATTAGGGTTAGGGGTTGTTGGTGCTAGGGATTAGGGGTTAGGGATAGACAGGGTTAGGGTTGGCTAGGGATTAGGGTTAGGGATAGACAGGGTTAGGGGTTGGTGCTAGGGATATTAGGGGTTAGGGATAGACAGGGTTAGGGGTTAGGGTTGGTTGTGCTAGGGGTTTAGGGATAGACAGGGATTAGGGGTTAGGGATAGACAGGGTAGGGATAGGGGTTGGTGCAGGGATTAGGGGTTAGGGATTAGGGGTTAGGGTTAGGATAGACAGGGTTAGGGGTTGGTGCTAGGGATTAGGGGTTAGGGATAGACAGGGTTAGGGGTTGGTGCTAGGGATTAGGGGTTAGGGATAGACAGGGTTAGGGGTGGTGCTAGGGATTAGGGTTAGGGATAGACAGGGTTAGGGGTTGGTGCTAGGGATTAGGGGTTAGGGATAGACAGGGTTAGGGGTTGGTGCTAGGGATTAGGGTTGATAGGGTTAGGGTTGGTGGGATTAGGGTTAGGGATAGACAGGGTTAGGGGGTTTTTGTTAGGATTAGGGATTAGGGATAGACAGGGTTAGGGGTTGGTGCTAGGATTAGGGTTAGGGATAGACAGGGTTAGGGTTGGTGCTAGGGACAGGGTTAGGGTAGGGTTAGGGGGATAGACTAGGGATTAGGGTTGGTGCTATGGTGGGGATTAGGGTTAGGGATAGAGACAGGGGTTAGGGGGGTTGGTGCTAGGGATTAGGGGTTAGGGGATAGAAAATACAGTATAAAAACCACAACACCTATAGAGAGTCCCCACAAGGACAGCTAACCAGACCGTTCACAAGTTCTGTGTGTGTGTGTGTGTGTGTGTGTGTGTGTGTGTGTGTGTGTGTGTGTGTGTGTGTGTGTGTGTGTGAAGAAAGCGGTGTGTAATAAAATATCCGAATTTGATCACATGATTTTCAGTAAATCTGGAAAAAAAGGAACTGCGCAAACAACAAACTCAACAAAGATGCCAGTAATAATTCACCAATCAGTAGTGAATAAACACACACACACACACACACACACACACACACACACACACACACACTCACACACACACACACACACACACACTCACACGCACACACACACACACACACTCACACGCACACGCATAAACACAGAACTTGTGAACGGTTTCTGCTTTTGGATCTTTCAGGTAAGTTCACTCAAAACTATAAGATAAATTGTGTGTGTGTGGGTGTTATGTTTTGTGTGTGTGTATGTATGTTGTGTGTGGTGTGTGTGTGTTGTGATTAGTTTTCTTGTCACCACATCAAATTTTTAATAATGTATTTTTATTTATTAAATATCAACATCACTTTTTTTAATGTGTAGTATATCTGCTGTGTGTGTGTGTGTGTGTGTGTGTGTGTGTGTGTGTGTGTTTAATTGTAGCAGAAGTTGCACCAGCACCATGTTGTGTTCTTTGGTTCTCCTGCTGTTTTGGGTGGTAAGTAAACAGTCTAAAGCTCACTTGTCGTGCGGGTCAATAAAACCTCTGCAATCAGAAAAAAACTAAAACTAAAATCAGAATTAATTTAATTTAATAAAAAAGGTTTTAATTTATTCGCCTGAAGATAAAAATCGGATATAAAAACTGCAGATGTTTTAATATAAGTCCACAGGAGCTGCAGAGGTTTTAGATTAACCCTTTAGACTGGGTTAGTGAACCGCAGGAGCTCAGCGCTTTAACTGCTCATTGGTTTCAATCCCAGTACCACCAAACTGACACTTTTGGGCCCCTGACCAAGGCCCTTAACCCCATAAGTCTGTACAGCTGATTTAGAGGTTAGGGGGGGTAATTACTTATGCACCACACTTTAGCAGAAGAATTAGTGTGAAATGGAGCTGAACTGAGATCTAATTTCTAACCCTAGTAACCAGAATGAGATTAAAGATCAAATTCCAGCCTTTAATCCATGATGGAATGAGATCTTGATCTGATGTCTTTACTGATCTGAACTCTAAGTTTGGGATGAGCTTAGATCTGATCTCCAGCCTCCTGTGTTTCAGGTCTCATCCTCTTCATCATCTTCCTCCACATTAACACTGTTGAAAGGCTCGGAAGTGAAGCTGCAGTGTCTTCCTGAATCTGACCTGATTTTTCCAAAGTATTCCTGGAGCTTCTCCACTCAGCCGGAGTTCCATCACACGGACGGAGAGCTGGAGCTGAACCCTGTGGAGCTCCATCATGCTGGAACCTACACTTGTGTGGTCAGAGGCATGATGGAAAAAGGATGGATGAAGATGAAGAGAATTTTTACCATCTCAGTCATCGGTAAGACAGAATAGAGGAGAATAATTTGTGAGAAACATCTCAACAAACACAACCTCTAATCTAAAACTCCATTAGGCTGAAATTTCCTCTCTGAGAAGCTGAGGCTGGTTCCTGAGATGTTTATAGCTGAGATGTCTTTGTAGCTCCTCCCACATTTAGTTGTGCTGTAGAGTGTGTGCTGATGTTACACTTGTCCGTTACTCTATAATTTTCCCTCCATCTCCAGAGAAGATCCCGTTAATCAAATGGCTGCTTCTTGAAGGTGAGGAGGGGGAACAAGTGACGCTTCCGTGCTTCTCCTCATCTGAAACCCTCAACAGCTTCCACTCCGCTGAGGTCAGGTGGTTCCAGGTCACTGAGACAGGAAAGGGGTTTGAACACCAGGAGCTCAAACCTGCTGCAAGAAACCAGAACAACATGAACAAAGAGATTGAACATACGACCAGGGTTTACTGGAGCTCTGATCTCCAGCAGCCAAACTGGTCCATCGATATCGAAGATCTGAAGCCGGAAGACGAAGCTCTGTACTGCTGTGACATCGGAGCTGGAGAACAGCAGGAAAAACTGCTAATGGAGCTGGTGGTAAACTGTAAGTCAAACCACAGCTAATTATGTCCATCGACACACCCATCCATTCATCCACACATCCATCAATCCATCCATCCAGCTATCTATCCATCCACACATTCATCTATCCATCCATCATCCATCTCCATCCATCTCCATCCACCCATCCATCCATCCATCCACACATTCATTCATTAAACTATCACTCCAAACATCCAATCATCCGTCCATCCACCCCTCCATCTATCCACACATCCAACCATCCATCCATCCATCCATCCATCCATCCATCCATCCATCCATTCATCTATCCATCCACACATTCATCTATCCATCCATCCATCTATCCACACATCCATCCATCCATCCATCCATCCATCCATCCATCCATCCACACATTCATTCATTAAACTATCACTCCAAACATCCAATCAGCCGTCCATCCGTCCATCCACACATCCATCTATCCATCCATCCCTCCATCTATCCACACATCCAACCATCCATCCATCCATCCACCATCCATCCATCCATTATCCATCCATCCATCCATCCATCCAATTATCCATTCATCTATCCATCCATCCATCCATCCATCCATCTATCCACACATCCATCCATCCATCCATCCATCTATCATCTATCTATCTATCTATCTATCTATCTATCTATCTATCTATCTATCTATCTATCTATCTGTCTATCTATCTATCTATCATCACACATTCATCTATCCATCCATCCACACATTCATCTATCCATCCATCCATCCCTCCATCCACAAATCCTTCCATCCATCTATCCAACTATCTCTCCATCTACCCACACATCCATCAATCCATCCATCCATAAAAAAAATAAATAAAAAATGAACACTCCTGTTATTTGGCACAGCTGCCCCGCCCCCTCGCTGTTTTAACCACTCAGAGCACTGGGAGGCGTGTGCTGATCCTGACAGCAGGTCCTGGGAGTCGATCTTGCACGAGTCGAGTCTTTGAGCGAATTCTCACTCGACGCCTCTATAACAAACTCAACACCATGGAACCTGAAGGAAACCTCAACTGCTCTCTCCAATCAGCATCTCCATACTGCTCTCTCAGCTACTGCTGGGTAAGGTAAGAACACACACACACACACACACACACACACACACACATACACATACATACACTCCCACACACACACACAAGTAAACACAAATACACACACACACAAACAAACACACACACATACACACACACAAACACACACGCACACACACACAAATACACACATACATACAAACACACACACACACACACAGACACACACATACACACACACAAATACACACACATACACACACACAACTTCACACACAAATACACACATACAAACACAAATAAATACAAACAAATGTACACACAAACACAAATACACACACTCACATACACACATATGCACAAATACACACATACACAAATATACACACATACACACAAATACAAACACACAAATAAACAAACACACACGCAAATACACACAGATACCCAAACACACACACTCACACACTCTTCACAAACCCTTTTACACAAACACATGTTTTATTTAACTCTTTAGTTATAAACTCCCTTTATTATTAATTCTACTCTATGCAAATTAATTGAAATTGTGTTGATCCTCATTTGCATAACTCCTCCCTCTCCATTTCCCGGTGCAGGAAGTCGTGGGGAGACGCGAGCCGAACTGGAGCGAGCTCTTTTCCTGCCCGCTGATTTCTACTGCGTTCACACGGAGATGAAGAAACTGACCAATAAGATGAAGAGTTCTGTTCTCGTAGCCAATCAGATGCTTTTCCGTCCGGGTACAGCGCGTCTCAGGACCTATCAGAATCGCTCACTTACTGGCTCACTCACTTTCTCCTCATTTCTCTTTTCTTTTTTTTCCCTCAGAGCTCCAAATCCATGAGGCTTTCATCAACCAATCGCAGAAGTTCTATGACTCCGTGCCCCAGAAACTGACCAATGACAGCGCAGCAAACGTGAAGCTGATCAATGACTGGGTGGCGAGTAAGACACAGAGCAGGATAACGACGCTGGTGGATTCTGTGGACGGATCAGTCGAGTTTCTTTTACTCAACGCTGTTTACTTCATCGGTCAGTGTGAAGCGCGCTGGTGGGAGCACAGCCCGTCGAATGCCTACCAGATCATGTGACCTTTTAATTACACCCCCAAATGCAACACAGGAAAACATACCTAATTCAGCTGTCTTACACTGATAGAGATTCGAGTGTGTGTGTGTGTGTGTGTGTGTGTGTGTGTGTGTGATGTAGGTAAATGGAAAGGAACATTTGAAGTTAAAACTCGATTATTTACGACTCTTTCCGGTGAGCTGCTGTCCGTCCCGACTCTCTACAGCTCCAACTTTAATCTCGCCTCTAGTTACATACCGGAACTCAAAGCCTATGTGAGTTTACACACACACACACACACACACACACACACACACACACACACACACACAATAATTTCTTCAAGTCCCCATAACTTAAGGTTCCTCACGCTCCCCCAGAGTCCAGTTGTGTTCCTTAAATACCTGTTTCTCATTGTCTCTTACTGTCCCTCGGAGTCCCTAAGTGTCTCTTACTGTCCCCCAGTGTCTCTTACTGTCCCTCAGTGTCTCTCACTGTCCCTCAGACTCCCTCAGTGTCTCTTACTGTCCCTTGGAGCCCCTTGGTGTTCCCTCAAAGTCCCTCTACAGACTGGTTTCCTTGACAGTGTAGTTGTTTGAGATGCAGTGTGTGTGTGTGTGTGTGTGTGTGTGTGTGTGTGTTTTATCTGACTCTTAAACAGCAGCACACACTCATTCCATTTATTAATGGCTGCAGGTGGGGAAATTGCCTCTGACCGGCAGGAACAGTCTGTATATCCTGCTGCCGTTGACGGAGGGTAAAACAGGGCTGCAGGACGTGGAGTTCAGACTGACTGACCGCAACGTCAGACACATGGTGAAGGTGATGAGCTCCATCTCTCCAGCACAGCATGAAGTGTCGCTGCCCAAAGTCAAACTCCTGATCAACACGAACCTTCTCAAACTCCTGAAGAAACTCGGTCAGAGGCTCACGTCCAGCTGAACTTATGGTGTATTGATGTAAAACTGTGTGTGTTTCATTCCACCCCTTTTCTCTTGTTCTCTCACTCCTTCTTTCACTTCTCTTTTATTGATCTGTAGAGCTGTCGGGGTTATTTTCCGATCCGAACCTGTGCGGTCTGATTGAGCAGAGCGGCTCTTTGCCTGTGAGCGACGCTCGTCACTGCGCTTTCCTGTCCCTCACTGAGAAAGGAGTGGAGGCCGGGGCCGCCAGCAGCGTCTCCTTCTCTCGCTCCTTCAGCAGTTTCAATGTGGTGCGACCGTTTATCCTGATGGTGTTTAACGAGGAGATCGACAGCCTTGTGTTCATGGGCAGGGTTCTTCACCCGGAGAAATAAACCCAGAAATCAGCAGTACATCATCAGCATCATCATCATCATCAGCATCATCATCATCAGCATCATCAGCAGCAGCAGCATCATCAGCAGCAGCAGCATCATCAGCATCATCAGCATGTCTCATATCAATAAAATCAATAAAATCATCTCACTCGATTGCTGCAGTTTCATTGCATCACAGTTTGTTTTATTTTATTCCTTTTTTAAGATGCAGATACAAAGACTGACCACACGATGGCAGTCACAGTACACATTCCACAGAGACACGTGAGCGCGTGTGAAGATCTAGAGACATAAAAACATCCAGGAAACAGCGTTAATCATCGCTGTGCAAATTAATCAACTCTGTCAATCAATCAATCAATCAATTAATTAGCGAAGCAGTAATACAGCCAGTCACGTGATGCACATTAAACAGACATGCGCTAATTATCAGCGGTATTTTAATATTTACATTAACTCACTGAACTGAAATGTAAAAAATGTTTATCGATTAAAGAACATCGATTTTTTTGCATATGTCACTCAGGCCTTGTTTACACCAACACAACCAGCTTCCGGTTTACACTGACCCCCCACCATCACCTCCACCCTTTACCCCCTACACACTCCAGCCGATTAGGTGGCGATAGTGAGTCGTGTCAAGCGCTGGTGTGTGTTTTTTTTTAAAGATGTTAGAGATTTCTTTGAAACCACCCGTATTGTAGTGGGCGGAGCTGAAAGAACCCTGTGTTTCTCATCATCACCACCTGATGAAGACCGATGGCTTGCAAAAAAAAAAAAAAAAAAAAAAAAAGACCAGCTTGTAGAACCTGCAGCACAGCTGGAATCTCCACTGATGATGAAGTCTTTGGATGTTACATCTTCATGCAGATCTTTTTAAACCCAAACATTTTTATAAATGTGTGAAAATACAGTTATACAGTCAGCCAGAAGATTCAGGTCCTCAGTTGATGTAGATGTTGTTGGATTGGTGGTTGAGTCCCTCAATTATTGTTTGATTACTTACAGATCACTGATTGCATTAAACCAACTGGATTATGGAATCTGGTCCAGTTCCTCACTTGATGTTTGATTAATGGCTGAAGAACTTAGTTAATGTTTGATTGATGGTTAATGTTCTCACATGTGATTGATTAGTTCCTCAGATGTTTGATTGGTGATTGAAGTTTTCATCTGATTTTAGATTGGTGGTTGATGTTCTCAGATGATGTTTGGTGGTTGATGTTCTCAGATGATGTTTGATTGGTGGTTGATGTTCTAAGATGATATTTGATTGGTGGTTGATGTTTTATTGGTGGTTAATGTGCTCAGATATTTGATTGGTGGTTAATGTTCTCAGATGATGTTTTATTGAGCAGTTCAGAACTTGAGGAGGTGGAAGGCTATCTGAGTTTGAGAAATTTAAATGCTGTACCAGCAGAGGGAGCAGTGACCCACCACCATCATCATCATCATCAACAGTGTTTGAAGGTGACAACAAAGACACATTTAATGTAGACAACACACACACACACACACACACACAAAGACACACACACAGATATACACCCTTGCACACATACACACATTTCACATGGAGCGTCTTCAGATAAACACACAAACACAACAACGTTCATGTCACTGTACAGATTTCTGAATCAGATTAAAGGTTCTTATGCTGTGTGTGTGTGTGTGTGTGTGTGTTTTAATGTCTCACTTCTTTCGGTATATAAACATCAGTATGGTAGATGAAAGGAATTAATAACAGAAACACACACACACACACACACACACACACACACACACACACACACAACAAAGACAAATAAAGACAAAATGCAAACAACAAACACACAAAGACAAAATGCAGTCTTGGTTGTGCTTTGCCTAATGTGCAAATTTCTCATGTTACTCACTTCATTACATTATAACATGACTCAGGAGTGTGTGTGTGTGTGTGTGTGTGTGTGTGTGTGTGTGTGTGTGTGTGTGTGTGTGTCCCAGTGGTGTTTCTCCAGTTGTGACATCCAGACGCCGCATCAGTGTGTTTATTGCATTATTGCATTATTACTCGTACCTTTCTGTGTGTGTGTGTGTGTGTGTGTGTGTGTGTGTGTGTGTGTGTGTGTGTGTGAGTGTTAGTCGCTGCTCGGTGCCCCTTGCTGCGTGAGTGTGTGCCAGTACTCCACTTTCTTTCCTTTGTATTTAAGACACTCGAACCAGTGCTTTAATCTCTCTCCTTTAGCATTGATCCCCAATTCAACTCCTCCTGAGAAAAAGAGAGAGGCAGACAGAGAGAGAGAGACAGGTAGAGAGAGAGAGAGAGAGAGAGAGAGAGAGAGACAGAAAGACAGACAGAGAGAGAGACGGAGAGAGAGAGAGAGAGAGAGAGAGAGAGACAGACAGATAGACAGACAGAAAGAGAGACAGAGAGAGAGAGACAGAGAGACAGAAAAAGACAGAAAGAGACAGAGAGAAAGAATGAAAGAGAGACAGAGAGAGAGACAGAGACAGAGAGAGAGACAGAAAGAGACACAGGAGCACACACACACACACACGTTGTTTCCAGATCAATGACAGTCAGATGTTCATCTTAACGTTGCCATGGTAAGGACAGGTTCTTGGCGTCTCACTCACCGATGAAGTCATTGCTCATCCCCAGGTCGTAATCCCAGACGGAAATCTCCAGAGTTTTCTTCGCCAGCTGATCGTGAGGAACCTCGTAAACAAACTCCTGCAGGAGAACGAGGAGAAGCCGGAGGTTAAGGGTTCAAAGGAAAACTAATCAAAGACAAATCTGGGACAGATTATTTTAGACACGCTATCATTAAAACATGTTAAGATAAAACTCATTAACAGAAGATTGTAGGTGGTGAAATAAAGCTTGGAAGAACGTCTCAGAGCTCGCTGGTGTTCCAGGCCACGCCCACAAGAGACACAGAAGACGTTACGGACATTAATAATCAGAAGGTTGTGAGATAAAATCCCGAGACCCCTGCTGTGTGTCCTTACCTCATTAAACTCCGGGTTTAAGGTTTTCTTCTTCACTGATGTTTTATACTTGGACTTTTTCCCCATATCTGGCTGAAGAACACTGACCACAGACAGACAGACAGACAGACAAAGAGACAATCATGTTGGTAAAATATTAAAATATCTGCTTCTTTTCACTCAAAGTAATAAAAGTTAATTGCTCGTCTCTCCTCTTAGGATTCATATTAGACGTCCAACATTCCTGACATTCCTGACATTCCTGACATTCCTAAAGAGACGAGGAATAAATTAAACTGTGAGAGAAAATCATCCCTTCATCACTGATTCAAAGATCAACACGAAAATAAATACTAAAATCATAATGTTTAAAAAAAACTCTGGAAAAGACAGACAGGCAGACAGACAGAGAGACAGAAACACAGTGAAGGAGAGAGAAGAGACAGAGAAGCAGACAGACAGTAAGAGAGGACAATTACAAACAGCTGTAAGTTTCTAATAAAAGTGTTTGTAAGATTAGACAAGACTGATTAACTGATTACACATCAGCACTGAATATATTATAGATAAACATCACACACACACACACACACACACACATACACAAACACACACACATGACTGCCAACCCCAGACAAAAAATAAAGTGACACATCTGGATCTTAAGTGTGTGAACTCTGCAGTACAGATGTGGATTTAAAGTGTGAACTCTGCAGTACAGATGTGGATTTAAAGTGTGTGAACTCTGCAGTACAGATGTGGAATTATAGTGTGTGAACTCTGCAATACAGATGTGGATTTATAGTGTGTGAACTCTGCAGTACAGATGTGGATTTATAGTGTGAACTCTGCAGTACAGATGTGGATTTAAAGTGTGTGAACTCTGCAGTACAGATGTGGAATTTAGTGAATTATGCAGTACAAGTGTGTGGAGTACTTGCAGTACAGATGTGGATTTAAAGTGTGTGAACTCTGCAGTACAGATGTGGATTTAATAGTGTGTGAACTCTGCAGTACAGATGTGGATTTAAAGTGTGTGAACTCTGCAGTACAGATGTGGATTTATAGTGTGTGAACTCTGCAGTACAGACTCTGATGTGGATTTATAGTGTGTGAACTCTCTGCAGTACAGATGTGGATTTATAGTGTGAACTCTGCAGTACAGATGTGGATTTAAAGTGTGTGAACTCTGCAGTACAGATGTGGATTTATAGTGTGTGAACCCTGCAGTACAGATGTGGATTTTATAGTGTGACGTCTGCAGTCCAGATGTGGATTTATAGCTAGTGTGTGAAACTCTGCAGTACAGATGTGGATTTATAGTGTGTGAACTCTGCAGTACAGATGTGGATTTGATAGTGTGTGAACTCTGCAGTACAGATGTGGATTTAATAAAGTGTGTGAACTCTGCAGTACAGATGTGGATGTGGATTTATAGTGTGTGAACCCCTGGAGTGTGTGGCAGTACAGATGTGGATTTATAGTGTGTGAACTCTGCAGTACAGATGTGGATTTATAGTGTGAACTCTGCAGTACAGATGTGGATTTAAAGTGTGTGAACTCTGCGTACAGTGTGGATTTATAGTAGATGTGGAGTCCATGTTTGCATACAGATTTGGTGTGTGAACTCTGCAGTACAGATGTGGATTTATAGTGTGGAACCTCTGACAGTCAGTACATGTGATTTGTGTTACTCTGCAGTACAGATGTGGATTTATAGTGTGCAGTCTGCAGTAACAGATGTGGATTATTTATAGTGTGTGAACTCTGCAGTACAGATTGTGGATTGATGTATAGTGTGTGAACTCTGCTGTGTGAAGTACAGATGTGGATTTATAGTGTGTGAACTCTGCAGTACAGATGTGGATTTATAGTGTGTGACAACTCTGCAGTACAGATGTGGATTTATAGTGTGTGAACTCTGCAGTACAGATGTGGATTTATAGTGTGTGAACTCTGCAGTACAGATGTGGATTTATAGTGTGTGAACTCTGCAGTACAGATGTGGATTTTAAGTGTGTGAAGTGTGAACTCTGCAGTACAGATTTAAATGTGGATTTTAGTGTGTGTGAACTCTGCAGTACACAGATGTGGATTTATAGTGTGTGAACTCTGCAGTACAGATGTGGATTTATAGTGTGTGAAAACGAACTCTGCAGTACAGATGTGGATTTATAGTGTGTGAACTCTGCAGTACAGATGTGGATTTATAGTGTGTGAACCTGCAGTAAGATGTGGATTTATAGTGTGACGTCTGCAGTACAGATGTGGATTTATAGTGTGTGAACTCTGCAGTACAGATGTGGATTTATAGTGTGTGAACTCTGGCAGTACAGATGTGGATTTAAAGTGTGTGAACTCTGCAGTGAACACAGATGTGGATTTATAGTGTGTGAAACTCTGCAGATGTGGATTTATTTCAGTGGTACAGATGTGGATTTATAGTGTGTGAACTCTGCAGTACAGATGTGGATTTATAGTGTGTGAACTCTGCAGATGTGGATTTATAGTGTGCAGTACAGATGTGGATTTATATAGTGTGTGAACTCTGCAGTACAGATGTGGATTTATAGTGTGTGAAACTCTGCAGTACAGATGTGGATTTATAGTGTGTGAACTCTGCAGTACAGATGTGGATTTATAGTGTGTGAACTCTGCAGATGTGGATTTTATAGGTGTCTGCAGTAACAGATGTGGATTTATAGTGTGTGAACTCTGCAGTACAGATGTGGATTTATAGTGTGTGTGAACTCTGCAGTACAGATGTGGTTTATAGTTGTGTGAATGTGGATTTATAGTGTGTGAAACTCTGCAGTACAGATGTGGATTTATAGTGTGTGAACTCTGCAGTACAGATGTGGATTTATAGTGTGAACTCTGCAGTACAGATGTGGATTTATAGTGTGTGAATCTGCGTATAGCTGTGGATTTATAGTGTGACTGTACAGATTGGATTTATAGTGTGTGAACCCTGCAGTACAGATGTGGATTTATAGTGTGTGAGTGTGACGTCTGCACCAGATGTGGATTTTATAGTGTGTGCATCTCCAGATGTGGATTTATAGTGTGTGAACTCTGCAGTACAGATGTGGATTTATAGTGTGTGAACTCTGCAGTACAGATGTGGATTTATAGTGTGTGAACTCTGCAGTCCAGATGTGGATTTATAGTGTGTGAACTCTGCAGTACAGATGTGGATTTATAGTGTGTGAACTCGCAGTACAGATGTGGATAGATTATAGTGTGTGAACCCTGGCAGTACAGATGTGAATTTATAGTGTGACGTCTGCAGTCCAGATGTGGATTTATAGTGAATATATGTGAACTCTGCAGTACAGATGTGGATTATAGTGTGTGAAACTCTGCAGTACAGATGTGGATTTTAAAGTGTGTGAACTCTGCAGTACCATGTGGATGTGGATTTATAGTGTGTGAACTCTGCAGTACAGATGTGGATTTATAGTGTGTGAAGTTGAGTACAGATGTGGATTTATAGTGTGTGAACTCTGCAGTACAGATGTGGATTTATAGTGTGTGAACTCTGCAGTACAGATGTGGATTTATAGTGTGTGAACTCTGCAGTACAGATGTGGATTTATAGTGTGTGAACTCTGCAGTACAGATGTGGATTTATAGTGTGTGAACTCTGCAGTACAGATGTGGATTTATAGTGTGTGAACTAGATTGGATTTATATGTGTGAACTCTGCAGTCCAGATGTGAAGTGAAGTTTTGGTCTAGTTAAAATAAAATTTGTTGATCCCTTAATTGGGATTAAATGTTAATAAAAGCTCCCAGAGTCGGTGGTTAACAAAGCAGGTGTGTGTAATGTGTGAGTAATGTGTGTGTTATGTGTGTGTGTGTGTGTGTGAGAGACTGTGTGTGTGTAACTGCGTGTCTTTGCCTAAATCCCACACTCTATACAATAACCCCTAGATCCTAAACCCTACACACTATCACTAATCTCTACACCCTGTACACTATTCCCTACACACTAATCCCTATGCCTAAACACAAATAACTACACCCTGTACACTAATCTCTACACCCTGTACACTAATCTCTACACCCTGTACACTATTCCCTACACCCTGAACACTATTCCCTACACACTAATCCCTATGCCTAAATCCCTAAACACTAAAAAACTACACCCTGTACACTAATCTCTACACCCTGTACTGTACACTAATCTCTACACCCTGTACACTATTCCCTACACCCTGAACACTATTCCCTACACACTAATCCCTATGCCTAAATCCCTAAACACTAAAAACTACACCCTGTACACTAATCTCTACACCCTGTACACTAATCTCTACACCCTGTACACTAATCCCTACACCCTGAACACTATTCCCTACACACTAATCCCTATGCCTAAATTTCCTAAAAACTAAAAACTAAAAACTACACCCTGTACACTAATCTCTACACCCTGTACACTAATCTCTACACCCTGTACACTATTCCCTACACACTAATCCCTATGCCTAAACACAAATAACTACACCCTGTCACTACTACACTAATCTCTACACCCTGTACACTAATCTATCTAACTACACCCTGAACACTATTCCCTACACCACTAATCCCTATGCCTAAATCCCTAAACACTAAAAACTACACCCCTGTACACTAATCTCTACACCCTGAACACTGTTCCCCACACACTAATCCCCCTATGCCTAAATCCCTAAACACTAAAAAAACTACACCCTGAACACTAATCTCTACACCCTGAACACTGTTCCCTACACACTAATCCCTATGCCTAAATCCCTAAAAACACTAAAAACTACTACACCCTGAACACTAATCTCTACACACCCTGAACACTGTTCCCTACACACTAATCCCTATGCCTAAATCCCTAAACACTAAAAATTACACCCTGTACACTAATCTCTACACCCTGTACACTAATCTCTACACCCTGAACACTATTCCCTGAACCTGAAAAAACACATAAATCCCTTAACCCTGTACACTAACCCATACACCATGAACACTAATCCCTACACTTTGAACACTAATCCCTACACTTTGAACACTAATCCCTACACTTTGAACCACTAATACCTACATCCTAACCCCTATGCCCTGAACATTTTTCCCTACACACCGTAACTAACCCCTATACCCTAAACACTATTCCTACCCCATGAACACTAATCCATATACTCTGAACACTAATCCCACATCCTGACCACTATGCTGTACACCCTAATCCCTATGCCCTAAACCCCTGATTTCACTCACATCTTGACGAAGGGGTCGGAGTATCCATTGGAATCCATCGCCGCCAGATGTGCACAGCGAATAATCCCAACCACCAAACACATCTTCTCCACCGTATAACACAAAGACACCAGGATACGTCCCCTCTGTCTCCACACACACCACACACACACACACACACACACTCACTGAATGAGAGACGGTAAGGCTGGGAAAATCAATGTGTGTGTGTTTGTGTTTGTGTTTTTGTGTGTGTGTGTGTACCTCTTCCTCCGCCAGTTGTGAACTCTGATCTACCATTTGATTGTTACCATCTCTAACCTGTGTCAAATTATGAATTTCATTAGACATTTGTTATACACACACACACACACACACACACACACACACACACACACACACACACACACACTGCACCTGTGCGATTCTCTCCAGTCCCATGTTGTATCGTTTGCTCTCTCCTTCTTTGAGCTTTTTTAAAGCGACTCGCACTTCACCAATAAACTCATTACGACCCAAACGGTCCATATCACACACACACACAACCTGAGAGAGAGAGAGAGAAAGAGACGGGGAGGGGAGAGAGACGGGGAGAGAGAGGTAGAGACATGTAGAGTGAGAGAGACAGAGAGGGGAAGAGAGAGACAAAGAGAGACACGCAAAGAGAGTTAAAGAGAGAGAGAAAGAAAGAGAGTGGCCAGGGTACAGAGGCAAGAGCAAGAGAGAGAGAGAGAGAGAGAGAGAAAGAGGAGAGAAAGAGAGATGAGAGAGGGAGAGAGGAGAGAGAGAGAGAGAGAGAGAGAGAGAGAGAGAGGGAGAGGGGAAGAGAGAGAGAGAGACGAGAGAGGGAAAGAGAGCAAGAGAGAGAGAATGAGAGGGGAAGAGAGATAGCCAGGGAGAGGAAAATGGAGAGAGGAGAGAGAGAGTTAGTGATCTTCTAGTTTCTTCCTGTGATGTTTTAGTCATACCTGACAGATGTTATACTGTATATGCACACACACACACACACACACACACCACACACACACACACACAACACACAGAGGGTCGACAGCTTGTGCATTCCAGCATCCAAACTCTGCTCCAAACCCCCTCCTGTCTTTGGCATCGTTCCTCCTCCATTAGCATTGAAAGCAGGCGTTCACAGACGTTTCCAGAGCTAAACACAACACACAACACACACACACACACACACACACACACACACACACACACACACACTCGCCTCAAACACTTACAGCTCAGAAATTACAAACATAAAACTAAACATTTGATCAGATTTTTTCTATTTTATACCCTGATAAAATGTTAACTTCTGGACCAGAAGGTGGCGATAAAGAGCTGTCATTTAATACATTGTGAAATAGCATTAATCAAAGTAACAAACCTGATCAATAACAATGCTCGTTAAAAAATGTGTGTGTGTGTGTGTGTGTGTCACACCACTCCAGTTCTGTGGAAGTCTGGGGTTTCTATATAAAATAAGATGTTCCATGTCCTGCACTGACCCCCAGGAGGTTTTCCACCATCAGAACCATTTAAACAGGATGTGTGGTTGGAGATCAGTGTGAAGTGAACGTCAGACCAGAGAACAGAAGATCAACTCTCTAAACTTCAATCTACCACCTAAAATCGACATCAATTTCATCTTTCGTCCAATTCAGTCCTACATGTCCTTGTATGAGGATGTGTGAGGACACGAGGTTTCTCTAAGGTCCTTTTGGTTGTCCTCACTGTGTGCTCATAAACAAACAGCAGGATGTGAGCTGAGGTGCGAGACTCGGGCTAAAAACACTATAACTCTCTCGCTGGAGCTCTGCTGAGGTGTTGAGAACTGAGAAGATAACGACACCAGCAGAAGAAAAACGACTATTTAGTGAAAGGTGGTTATGGTGGTGGACTGCAAACTGGAAGGTAGGTCTGCCTCAAGACTTTTTCTCTGTTCTGGCACCAGGATGATGGAATAAAGTTTGTTTGTTCGTTCGTTCGTTCGTTCGTTCGTTCGTTCGTTCGTTCGTTCGTTCGTTCGTTCGTTCGTTCGATCTATCTACCTATCGTTCCATGCTGCTCCTTGAGCAGTTTTTGTGGTTGTTACACTGATCTGTGATTTATTGGATTAGTGTTGATCTCTTCAATGATGAGACTCAAAGCACTTTTGTACGTCGCTCTGGACAAGAACATCTGCTAAATACTGTAAATGTAAGATTGTGAGATTGATTTCCAGCACCACCAAATTACCACCACTGGGCCCCTGAGGAGCAGTGGAGATCAGTGATTGGTTATTAGGAGCAGTGGAGATCAGTGATTAGTCATTAGGAGCAGTGGGGATCAGTGATTGGTCATTAGGAGCAGTGGGGATCAGTGATTGGTCATTAGGAGCAGTGGGGATCAGTGATTGGTCATTAGGAGCAGTGGGGATCAGTGATTGGTTATTAGGAGCAGTGGGGATCAGTGATTGGTCATTAGGAGCAGTGGGGATCAGTGATTGGTCATTAGGAGCAGTGGGGATCAGTGATTAGTCATTAGGAGCAGTGGAGATCAGTGATTGGTCATTAGGAGCAGTGGGGATTGGTCATTGGTCATTAGGAGCAGGGGTTGAGATTAGTGATTGGTCATTAGGAGCAGTGGGGATCAGTGATTGGTCATGTCAGGGATAGGAGCAGTGGGGATCAGTGATTGGTCATTAGGAGCAGTGGGGATCAGTGATTGGTCATTAGGAGCAGTGGGATCAGGATGTGGTCATTAGGAGCATAAGAGCAGTGGGGATCAGTGATTGGTCATTAGGAGCAGTGGGGATCAGTGATTGGTTATTAGGAGCAGTGGGGATCAGTGATTGGTTATTAGGAGCAGTGGGGATCAGTGATTGGTCATTATTAGGAGCAGTGGGGGGATTATGATGGTCATGCAGTGGGGACAGTGGATCATCGTGATTATTAGGAGCAGGAGCAGTGGGGATCAGTGATTAGTCATTAGGAGCAGTGGGGATCAGTGATTAGTCATTAGGAGCAGTGGGGATCAGATTGGATCAGTGGGATTAGTGAGTCATTAGGGTCATGGGATATTGATTAGTCACATTAGGAGCAGTGGGGATCAGTGATTGGATCATTAGGAGCAGTGGGGATCAGTGATTAGTCATAGGAGCAGTGGGGATCAGTGATTGATTCAGTTATTAGGAGCAGTGGGGATCAGTGAGTGGTGATTAGGAGCAGTGGGGTCATATCAGTGATTGAGCATTAGGAGCAGTGGGATCAGTGATTGGATCATTAGTCATTAGTGAGGATTCATTAGGAGCGGAGCAGTGGGGATCAGTGATGGGGATATTGTCATTAGGAGCAGTGGGGATCAGTGATTAGTCAGTGATTAGGAGCAGTGGGGATCAGTGATTGATTGTGATCAGTAGTATTTAGTGATTAGGTCATTAGGGGCAGTGGGGATCAGTGATTGGTTATTAGGAGCAGTGGGGATCAGTGATTATCAGTAGGATTAGGAGTGGGGATCAGTGGGGATCAGTGGTCATTAGGAGCAGTGGGGATCAGTGATTATTAGGAGCAGTGGGGATCAGTGATTGGTTATTAGGAGCAGTGGGGATCAGTGATTGATTGTGATCAGTAGTATTTAGTGATTTAGTCAATTGGGATTAGGTCAGTGGGGATCAGTGATTGATTGGTCATTAGGAGCAGTGATTGGGATCAGTGATAGTCATTGATTGTGATCAGTGAGTATAGTATAGTCATTAGGAGCAGTGGGGATCAGTGATGGTCATTAGGAGCAGTGGGGATCAGGATTAGTCATTAGGAGATCAGTGGGTAGGGAGTGGGGATCAGTGATTAGTCATTAGGAGCAGTGGGGATCAGTGATTGGTAGTCATTAGGAGTAGGAGCAGTGGGCGTGAGTGGTTATTAGATAGGCAGTGGGGGGATCAGTGATTGATTGTGATCAGTAGTATTTAGTGATTGGTTATTAGGAGCAGTGGGGATCAGTGATTGGTTATTAGGAGCAGTGGGGATCAGTGATTGGTTATTAGGAGCAGTGGGGATCAGTGATTGGTTATTAGGAGCAGTGGGGATCAGTGATTGATTGTGATCAGTAGTATTTAGTGATTAGTCATTAGGAGCAGTGGGGATCAGTGATTGGTTATTAGGAGCAGTGGGGATCAGTGATTGGTCATTAGGAGCAGTGGGGATCAGTGATTGGTTATTAGGAGCAGTGGGGATCAGTGATTGATTGTGATCAGTAGTGTTCAGTGATTAGTCATTAGGAGTTGGTGACACCAGGGCAAAGATAAAAGTACACCTAAATAATCGTTATAATAACAAATAATAATAATTAAAAACAGTGAAACATCCCAGACATCAAAGCAGATTTTTTCATCTCAGTCTGAAACACAGGAAATGTAGGATTTGGGGAACACAGAGAACATTGATGTTTGCTTCACTTTAAAGAAGCTAGTGAGACAGAAAGCCATGTGACCACCGCTTTATCTCTGGTCATGCATGATTAACCAGTTTTATTTTTACTCCATGAATGCGAGTGGAGAGATTATTCTGAGGATCAGCAGCTTGCTCAGTTATTTATCACAATACGCCACCCGTTCTGTGAGCATCACTGGTCTGGTAAAGGTGCTCACTTCCAGGTTTTTCTCACCAACTCAGCTGAAGCCGCCTTCCAGTCAGACTCCAAATAAATGCATGCTGACGTGAGAAAAGTTCTTCTGCCACCGAAACAAACACACACATACAGTCAGGAATCTTTTCTTTCATGTTGAAGATGAATGGTCCATCCTGTTCTCTTTACACACACTCACACACTCACGCCTTCTCGGCAATCTCCTTCTCCTCCAGCTCTCCATTTCATTAGTCTCCTACGGAGGGCTTTCTGGCTGTGTTATATTCTTGTTATATTCTATTCCATGTTTTTCTCTCTCTCTGTCTCAACATGCCCTTACGCAGCAGGACGGACCCCAGTGTGTGAGTCTGTTTGATCGCTGGAGGTTTGAGTCCTACTGTGCCACTGAATGGTCCTGTCCCCCACCCCCACAGCTCCTAATTATCTTCCTATCAGTCTATTTTACATCACTCTTTTTATCTAGGGTTTTACACCAATAGAACACCATTAGCAGGAGCTTAGCAGTGGGCCACAACCTAACCAGCTGGACATATACTGGAGATATGGTACCTTTCAGTGGACTACTGGTTTTTGGGTGTCTTACACCCAGGTGTGGGACATACAGCTCTGATTGTTTAATATGCCTCTAGTACCTGATCTTTGACCCATGTGTGGACTAGGGTTCAAGTACTAGATTAAGGTCTACATACCCTGTAGCTGAGTGTAGAATACAGCTCTAATACCAGCATGTCTGTGACCACTGCTCAAATGCTAGTGTGAACACTGACTCTGTTTCTGCAACATAGGGGGCAACACTGTGGATAAAATTCGGGTATGTGAGCTAAAACTAAAGCTCTGGATCTGTTTTGCTTGAATAGGAAAAGCTTAAGTTCCATAATGTGGATCATGTACCTTTTTTTTGTATCCTAGTTGAGAATAAATGTCTGAAAGGGTTACTACAGCTCTGAAGCTCTGGTGTAGCACTATAGCACAGGTACCCCAGTGAGACATTGTTCCTTGTACTTGCTCCAGTGCCTTTATACCTGAGGGTTTTAGTTGTCATATCAGCAGCAGTAATGCCGTGGTAAATCAGGGTCTCGTTCCAGACTGGGTTCAGGGTATTCTTCAGGGTCTTGGTGCGCAGTTTATTCGCCTGTGCAAAGAAAGACAAAAAGTATTAAATGGAGTGTGTTAGAGAGGGAGGGAGTCATCTGATTATCCTGATAAACTGGTTACATATTTCTGCTTAACACTAAACCTTTGAGCTAATTCCAACACACCCTGTTTACAGATGAATGGTGCTTAATTCCCAGGACCAACAAGCTGCCACCACCGAGCCCCTGGGCAAAGTCATTACCCGCCAACTGCTCGGCTGAATTCGTCTCTGACTTCTTTCTCTTATGTCCTCTTAAATCTGTTGGCCATTTGAAAAGGGGACCCCCCCACCCCCCCACACACAGCACTTATAACCTTGCCATCTGCTCTGTTCTGAGTTCTCTGGTCCATGCACCAACAGGTGTCACTTTCCCAAACCAAAGCCAACCAAATTAAGCTCCATCTGTGTAAGTAGCACTAAATCGCAGTGACACATGATGATGATGATGATGATGATGATGATGACGATGATGGTGTTAGTGATGGTGGTGATGATGGTGGTGATGATGACGACGACGATGATGATGATGATGATGGTGAAGATGATGATGATGATGGTGATGATGACGATAATGATGATGGTGATGATGGTGGTTATGGTGGTGATAATGGTGGTGATGATGACGATGACGATGATGATGATGATGGTGATGGTGGTGATGATGATGATGATGATGATGATGACGATAATGATGATGATGTGATGATGATGGTGATGGTGGTAATGATGATGACGACGACGATGATGATGATGATGGTGATGATGATAATGATGATGATGGTGATGGTGGTGGTGATAATGATGACCACGATGATGATGATGATGGTGATGATAATGATGATGATGATTGTGGTGATGATAACTTGATGATGGTGATGTGATGATGATGATGATGGTGACGACGATGATGATGATGTGATGATGGTGATGGTGAGGACAATGCTGATGATGGTGACGACGATGATGATGATGTGATGATGGTGATGGTGAGGACAATGATGATGATGATGATGGTGGTGATGATGATGATATAATAATGATGATGGTGATGATGGTGGCGATGATGGTGATGTGGCGATGATGATGAAGGTCTGAATAATGATGATGATGATGAGGATAATGATGATGATGTTGGTGGTGGTGATGATGGTGATGATGATGGTGATGATGATGATGGTGATGATGATGGTGGTGTTTTCACCCAAATAAGGATGGTTTCTCTGTTGAGTCTGGTTCCTTTCAAGGTTTCTTTCTATTCCGTCTCAGGGAGTTTTTCCTTTGCCACCGTCGTCCTCGGCTTGTTCATCAGGGACAAACTGATCTTTCATTCACAGCGTTTAATTATCTCTGATTGTGTAAAGCTGCTTCGAGACAATCTCCACTGTAAAAAACACCAAACAAATAAAACTGAATGGAATTGAATGATGATGTGATGATGATGATGATGGTGATGATGATGGTACTGATGGTGATGATGTGATGATGATGATGATGATGATGAGGGTAATAATGGTGATGATGTGACGATGATGATGACAATGATGATGACTTAAAAAAATGCTTTTGGACATGGACTATTCTGTTTCCACCAGTACTGATCCATTCATTCACTTTCTCTTTAATCATGTGTTTGGTCATCTTCTTGTTCTCCTTCTCCAGATTTTTCTTTTCGTTCGTTTTTTTTTTTTTTTTTTTTTTCCTTTTTCTTTTCGTTCCTTTAGTTCTTCTGCAAAGGGTCTTTTTTTTTTAATCTGTTTCATTTGCTTTTCTTCTTTTCTCCTTTAAATTTACTCGCTCTTTTTCTTCCTCCGTCCTTTTTCTATTCTGTTTCACTTATCTGTCTCTCTCTCTCTTTTTCTGTTTTCTTTATCCTCCTCCTCCTTTCTTTTCTTCCCATGTCTCTTTTTCCCCTCTTTCTTTTACAGTCACGTTTTTCTGCTCCTTTCTTTCTTTTCTCATTTGTTTTTTTTAATCCTCTCATTTTTCCTTCTTCTCTATTTTTTGACTCCTCATTCTTTATTTATGTCTATGCCAACACACACACACACACACACACACACACACCAGCACACACCAGCACATACACACACAGCTGCGGCTAAATATTTCATCCTCACCCTCTCTTTTTCTCTTTTTCTTTCCTCTTACACCATCCCTCCATCTGGGCCGGGGCAGTGATTCCCTAAGCAGCAGGTGTGTGTGGCTCTCTCTCTCTCTCTCTCTCTCTCTCTCTCTCCGTTCTTCCTCTCTCATTTATCTGTCTGACCCTCTATGACCTTGAAACAGCAGCACAGTGATGAAAAGATGGTAAGAGACAGACAGACAGACAGAGAGACAGACAGGTAAGGGGGGACCACAGCAGGTGGTTGTCATGGAAACAGCACCGATTGTTACACGACTCACGTCAACGGAGCATGGACGAGCGAGTAAGTGTGTGAAAGAGAGAGAGAGTGTGTACATGCTCTACTTATCAGCCTACACAAGGGTTACACACACTGCTGAGCTTCAGCTGATGGAATGCAGACACACACACACACACACACACACACACTTTTGATCTGTTTATTGCAATCTACCACACCACATGCGTGTGTGTGTGTGTGT
Source organism: Bagarius yarrelli (assembly GCA_005784505.1). Lineage (NCBI taxonomy): Eukaryota > Metazoa > Chordata > Actinopteri > Siluriformes > Sisoridae > Bagarius > Bagarius yarrelli. The sequence continues at coordinate 160,910 of VCAZ01000343.1, read as the reverse complement.
GTGTGTGTGTGTGTGTGTGTGTGTGTGTGTGTGTGTGTGTGTGTGAGTGTGTGTGAGGGTGTCCTCACCTTGCTTGCTCCGGGCAGGAGGTGGAGCTTCACATATGGGTCAGCCAGTCCATTAGAGTCCATGGCCTTTAGTCCCTATACACACAAACAAACAAACACACACACACACACACACACACACACATACATACATACATACGTACATACACACAAACACATACATACACACAAACAACATTAAACAGATGTTTACCAATGCTTTTCATGTGTGTGTGTGTGTGTGTGTGTGTGTGTGTCCTACCTTTGCCTTATGGATAGTGCAGTGCAGGCAGTTGTTCTCATGATCAAACAGCAGGCTAAACTCCAGAGTGCCCAGATATGCTGTAAAACACACACACACACACACACACACACACACACACACACATATGCATACACATACACATACACACACACACATGCAGTAATACTTACTTTGCATTAAAAGGCAGTTCTTCTCATTTAGACTTTAGGGTTATAGAATGTTTCTGTGTGAAGTTAATACAGTGGTAATACAGTGTGTGGAGTTCGATAAAGATGGTTAGACAGTTGTGGTGTTGATACAGTGTTTGGAGTTGGTCAAGGTGGTAAGACACTTGAGGTGGTAAACAGTCGAGGTGGTGAGACTGTGTGGAGTTTGGTCAGCATGATAAGATGGTGTATAGAGCTTGGTTGGGGTGGTGAGAGGGTCAAGGTTGTAAGATGTTTCATGTGTTTAGACAGTCGAGGTGGTTGGTCAAGGTGGTAAGATGGTTGGGGTGGTAGATGGTTGAGGGGTAGAGATGAAGTGGAGTTCTGAGACAACGTATGGAGTTCAGTTAAGTTGGTGGGATGGTTGAGTGAGTGTGAGTGCTGTGGTGATGGCGGACTCTTGCGGCTCCCCTGCGGTTGATGTTCCGGTCGACTGGTTCAGCCTGGATTGTATTTGGCTCCTGGGGCAAGGACATCTTTCTGTTCTTTATTCCTCTATTTCTGTCTGGACCACTGCACGCTCCTCTTTCTTGGGAGCAGCACTGATCCGGTCATTCGTTTATGTCCTCAGTTTCAGCTTCAGTTCCAGTTCCAATCATGATGTCCACTTATCAACTGAATTATTCTCCTGTCTTTCCATCTTTTCTTTTATTGGACTGTCAGCTTTATATCTTGTGTCTAGCAGTGAGGTAGGAAAGGTTCTGCCCCCATTTTAATACTACTTCCTGTTTACTACTCCACAGTCTACTACTCCCACAGAACCTCCACAGGAAGCAGAACCTCCAGGAACCTTCGAGAAACCTCCAATAAACATTGCAATTTTCTCCAAAACCATGAGCATGAGCTTTTTTTCAAGCCAGCTTTGTTTATAATAAACTGGTATTGTTTGTTTTGATTACTGGATTAATAGTTATTGTTTTATAAGTAATTTCTTTCGTTCTAAGCGTGGAACCATGGCGACCTCACTATTAGTGTAGAACGTGACTGACAATGAATAAATCCATTCACTTACTGTCATCATCATCAGAGTCCACACCCACCCTCTCCTCTACATCGTCCTGTCTTTCCTCGTCCCTCTCTCTGTCTGTGTCTCTGGGCCGGGCAACAGGTTTCTCTCTGGGCGGAGGGGGCGTGGTTGGGAAGGCGTGGTAGCGTGGGAAGAAGTCGGACAGATTGGGAATGGGCAAGATGGGACCAGGACACACATTAATGGCGAAATGCTCCTGCATGGAGATTTTTACTGGAGAAGGGGGAGGGGCTGCAGAGGGAGGGGACGCAGATGAGGGGGACGGGGATGTGGAGGAGGAGGAAGGCGGAGGGAGGGTCAAGTGAGAGGAAGGACCACCTCCTGACGGGAAGTGAGGGTGGCTAGGAGGAGCTTTAGACACACTCATCTGGACCAACACACAGGAAGGACTGGAGAGAGAAAGAAAGACAGAGTGAGAGACAATTATACAAGACAGTAAGAGACAAGGACAAATACAGAGACATATACAGAGGTAGTGAGAGAGAGAGAGATCAGGAGAGAGACAGACAGAGAGAGAGAAAACTAGAGAGAGAGGGGGAGAGAGAGAGAGAGAGAGAACAGAGAGAGATCAGGAGCAGAGAGAGAGAAAGAGAGAGAGAGAGATAGAGAGAGAGAGAGAGAGAGAGACAGAGAGAGAAACGAATAGAGAGGAGAGATAGAGAGAACCGAGAGAGATCAGGAGAGAGAGAGACAGAGAGAGAGAAAACAAGAGAGAGAGGGAACGAGAGAGAGAGAGAGAGAGAGAGAGAGAGAGAGACAGACAGAGAGAGAGAGAGACAGAGAGAGAAAACGAAGAGAGAGAGAACTATATAGAGAGAGATAGAGAGATAGAGAAACGAGAGAACGAGAGAGAGAGAACGAGAGAGAGAGAGAGAGAGATATAGGAAAGGGAAAGAAAGAGAAACAAAAAGGAGCAAGTAAAGGAGAGATTTCATAAAAACTCTCTCATGAACACTTTTTTACACTCTTGAATGTTTTACGGATGTTTTCTAGAACATTTCTGAAGATCAGCAACTATTAGGGGTGGAGCTTATCATCCTTATCACTGATTGGTCAGATTCATGGTTTTACAAAATGACCTGCTGCTTCATGCATTATCATTTATAGCATTTAGCAAATGTTTTTAATTTATCCAGAGTGACTTACATTTATCTCATTTACACAACTATATGGGGGGCAGTGGTGGCTGAATGGTTAAGGTGCTGAGTTGTTAATCTGAAGACCAGAAACCCCACCTCCGGCAAGTCAACCATTGTTGGGTCCTTGAGCAAGACCCTTAATCCCTCCTGCTCCAGGGGGCGCTGTATCATAGCTGATCCTGCGCTCTGACCCCCAACTTACTAAGATGGGATATGTGAAAAATGCATTTTATTGGCTCTGTACACGTACCTTACGCAATGAATTGAATATATAATACTACACTATACTAAGCAATTGGGGGCTGAGGGCCTCACTCAGGGGCCCAGCAGTGGTGGCTTGGTAGAGCTGGGAATCGAACCCTTAATCCTTAGGTTGGTAGTCTAACACCTTAACCATGAGCCACCACTTCCACTTTTTAAACAGTTTAGCTAACAGGCTATAGTGAGAGTGAGACAGAGCTAAAGACAGATAGACATACCGAAAGAGGGAGACAGAGGACGAGAGACAGACAGAGAGAGTAAGACAGCTTTTTAAGGTCATATTTTTTTAATAAAATAAAGTCAGGGTTTCTCTTTTATACACACGTGACGGTCATGTGACCGCCCCTATGATGTAACAGCCTGAAACTTTTCAGTGTGATGATCTTGTCTGCGTGTGACATCAGAAATCAGACGCAGGAATTTAAGATTTATTTCAGTCACAACACAAACATGTGCATGGATTCA
>VCAZ01000343.1:145000-155000 GCA_005784505.1 Bagarius yarrelli | reverse complement strand
ACCAACAACCAAAAATCCAACTTCAGAAGTCAGAACGTAAACCACAGGTTCACCATCACCTACAAGAGTTTGACCAAGAATCTGTGTAACAGTCTGATTTTAAGCACAAGATGCAGAAGAACCCAGGGAAAGAAGTTCCTGCAGAAACTTTAGTATTCAGGGGTTTATTCATTAGAATTTGTGGATAGTGGGGCATTAACCAGTCATTTGGGTAATTATCTCTGGAGATTAGGGCAATTAGCAGTTATAAAGGCTTTTATCATTTGGACTTGAAATGTGAAGCATTAAACCAAACAAAAGTCCAAACAAAAGGATCTAGAAGACTTAACCAAACCTGGGGTTCCAGGATAAGTTTCCTAATTCATAACAGTGCGAACCAGTTCATTAGTCATTTGGAGCACTTTAGATCCAGCATCTAAAACCAGGTGTCAGAATCCCAAATCCTCTTTGACCTGTACCGCCACTTCTGTGTTTTAAAATTAGATTAAGGTTTATTATCTCTATTTAGGTTGTGGACGCAGAGCTTCAGCTTCAGGATCAGGCCTCATATTAGTATAATCAGACCTGCAGTCAAAACAGAGCGTCAGAGAAACCGAATGATCTGTGATCCATTATCGATCAGTGGATTCAAAATCAATGGAAGAACCACAACCACTGCTGATCGATGAACAAACACACAGCAGTGAGAAGATTTCTCTGAGGGACATGGTGGAGACATCAGGAACATGATAAACCCTGACCTTTAACCTCACAAATGTAACTTTCATAGTTCCCTTCTGTTGTTGTCAGACCTCATTTACTGCTATGTTGTCATGGTCTTCATCCCGACTGGTGAGAAGATGCTGAGATCTATCTATCAGGAGAATGTTTCAGGTGCATAGTGAAGGAGAAAGTGCTAACGCCTTTAGAAAACTATAATAAATATCTTTTTGAAAAAACGTGAGGAACTGTGTCTCTACAAACACCAAGTATCGTCACCATTATTATTCTCCCTCCATTAATGATGCATAGAACCTCGGAGGAATTTTCTCCAGGACGTTACAGCTGAATTATCTTCTCCTTTATAGACAGAAGATCAATCTCATGAGGATCTCAGGTTCTGTTGGTACTTCATTTAGATCATGGAGGAGTCAACTGGGTAGAGACAGCAGATTAAGGATGATGATAATGGTGATGATGGTGGTGGTGATGATGATGATGATGATAATGGTAAGGATGATGATGATGATGATGATGATGATAGTGATGGTGATGATAGTGATGTTGACGATGATGAGAATGATTATGATGATGATAATGATAATTATAATGGTGATGATGGTGGTGGTGATGATGATGATGATGGTAAGGATGATGATGATGGTAATGATAGTGATGGTGATGAAGACGATGATGGTGATGATAGTGATGATGGTGATGATGATGCTGATGGTGATGATAGTGATGGTTTTGGTGATGATGATGATGATAGTGATGATAGTGATGGTGATGATGAAGACGATGATGGTGATGATAGTGATGGTGATGATGATGATGATGATAGTGATGATAGTGATGGTGGTGATGATGATGATGATAGTGATGATGGTGATGGTGATGATGATGATGATGATGATGGTGATAATAGTGATGTTGATGGTGATGATGATGATGGTGGTGGTGATGATGGTGATAGTAATGGTGATGATAATGATGATGATGATGATGACGATGATGATGAAGAGTATGTTATTGTTCTGATTAACGGTTGATAGAAATGAAATTAAATGGTGTAAGATAAATATATATGACTCACAACACACCACATCTCCTGTTGGTGCTTCAGGAAATCCATTAGCATATGAACAGAGTGAGAACTGGGCACTGTGCGTTTGTGGTGTGTGTGTGTGTGTGTGTGTGTGTGTGTGTATGTGAGTCAGATCATGTGCGTCAGTGTGTGAAGGTGTGCCTGAGGGAAACAGAAGGTTGTGTAACAGAATGTTGCAGTATGTTGTAAATTGTGCTTGTGTGTGTTTAGGTGTGTGTGTGTGTGTGTATGTGTGTGTGTGTGTGTGTGTGTGTGTGTGTGTGTGTGTGTGTGTAAAAGCACCCTTGGACAGTTCTTTAATATTCCAATTACACAATCACAGCATGAAGGAGTAACAGAAGAAGGAAAAAACTAACAGTAAATAATACATAACACACAGACACACACAGATAAATACACACATCCACACACACACACACACACACACACACACAAAAACACACACACACACACACACACACACACACACACACACACACACACACACACACACACATAAATACACACATACACACATACATAAATACACACACACTGACACACACTGACACACACACACACATACATACACGAGTTAGTAACACTGTCTGGTATCATGTAATGAACAGTGTGCCGTGTCCTCCACTTGCCCTTGCATGCTGAGCAGACCTGCTTCTGTAAACACACACACACACACACACACACACACACACACACACACACACACACACACACACACACACACATACACACACACACGCGTATTACACACTATCAGTGTGTGTGGTTTCTTCTATGTCTCCCAGAAGTCTCTCTTTCATTCCCTTTTTAACTGTCTCTCTCTTGTTCTCGCTTTATCTGTCTCTCTTTCACTCCCCCTTTATCTGTCTCTCTGTCTTAGCCCCACTTATCTCTCATCCCTCCTTAATCTGTCTCCCCTCATTCCCCCTTTACCCCTCTTTTTTCCCTCTTTATCTGTCTCTCTTGTTCTCCCTATATCTGTCTCTCTTTCATTCCCCCTTTATTCCTCTCTCTCTCTGTCTTTTTCTGTCATTGTCTCTCTCTCTCTTTCTGTCTCTCTCTCTGTCTCTCTCTCTCTCTTTCTGTCTCTTTCTGTCTCTTTCGGTCTTTTTGTTTCTCTCACCCCCAAATCTCTGTCTCACTCTCTGCCCCCCCCCTTGTCTCTCTCTCTCCCTTTCAGAGTGTCAGAGAGTTTTGCAGGGTAAACGAGAGCAAGGGTAGATTGATATCAGCAGAATGACTTCTGGAATTTGACCATAACAGACAAATTCCTAAAGAGAGACAGGGGGGGGGGGGGCGGTAGAGAGAGGGCGAGAGAAAGACATAGAGAGAGACACAGATAGAGAGACAGAGAGAGAGAGACACAGAGAGACAGACGGAGAAAGACACAGAGAGGAGAGAGAGAGAGACAGGGAGGGGGGGGTTGACTTCATTCAGAGATATTTTTTTCTGAAGCAGAATATTGATGATGTCATCAGGACAGGACGAGATAACATACAAAGCGGAAAAGCACATAATCTTAATGTCGCTTTCAGTGCATATTAGAAGGTCACAATTCATTGCTTAAGAGTGTGTCTGTGTGTGTGTCTGTGTGTGTGTGTGTCTGTATGTGTGTGTGTGTGTGTGTGTGTTTTCATTTTAGTTTTATTTTCTGTTTTACGGATCACGTCTGTTGGATACCCCGCCAAAAAGTAACATTTCTTCTAGCACCAGATAAAAGCCCTTTTCCACCAGAGCCAGAACCCAAATGGGAACCGGGCTGAATAAATCCTGGCCCAATTCCAAAACCTCACTCACTGGTCTCGAGTGGGAATGAATGACATCAGTGGGCGGAGCTTCCACCACCAAGTATGGTTTGAGATTTTTTGAGTGCTTGACCGAGCTCCGGCCCCGGGGCCCCTGTGGAAAAGCGGTATAAGGGGGGACATCTGACATCAGTAGATCTGCACACTATGTCTATTTAAAGTGTTAATGAGGGACAGAAGTGTTCCTCATTAACACCGCGGCTAAACACACAGCGCTAATTACAAATGGAATTTTCTGCTTTTCTCAGTTAGAATGAGTTTTTTTACGCCGTCGTGCTGAATCCATTGCTCGCCGAGTCGTTACAGACCTGCTGATACGCTGCATTTTATTACAATCTGCAGCTTTTAAAAACTGCCGTAATCTCCCCGGACACACCGTCGCATTCAGCACACCGAGAAACACTCGCGTGTGTATTTTTATTCTGCTGATGAGCCGATATATCATAAACACACACTCCTGTTCTTGAGAGATGACTGCTGAATGGAACACACACACACACACATGCACACACACACATGCACACACACACACACACACACACACTTTACCTACAGCAGTTGGAGCAGTGACAGGGTGTTTTAGGTACTAAAAATAAAAGTTCAAAAAAAGGTCCCAAATGGGCGTGGTCAGGTTCAGGTGGGCATGGTTAGGTCCGAGTGGGCATGGTAAGGTCGGGGGTGGGATCAGGTCCGGGTGGGCGTGTTGGGTCCAGGGTGGATGTGGTAAGGTTGGGGTGGGTTGTGGCCAGGCCCGGGTGGGTTGTGGTCAGGTCACGGTGGATGTGATCAGGCCCGGGTGGGTGTGTCAGGTCACGGTGGATGTGATCAGGACTGGGTAGATGTGGTCAGGTCCGGGTGTCTGGTCTAATCTAGTCGGGGTGGGTTAAATATAAGCAGGTTTTTAGTTTTACAGCCAATCAGACACTGTTTTATTTTAGCTGTGAACACTGAGACACATGATTTACATTAACCGCATTTAACAGACGTTCTCATCCAGAGCGACTCACATTTATCTTTATTAAACAACTGAACAGGGCCTGGGGGTTAACAACAGTGGCAGCTTGGTGGTGCTGGGAATCAAACCCTGATCTTCCAATTAGAAGTCCAACACCTTAACCACTGTCCTACCACTTCCATCATCAATGCACTTTTACACACTGTGTGTGTGTTAGTGTACGGGTTTATACATCCTGGAGGGGACCTAAACCTGAATACACACAGACTCATGGGGACTCGTGTCACTGTGGGGACCAAAACTGAGTGGGTACAAAAGATTCTAAATCATACAGGATGAGATTTTTTGAGAAAGTAAAAATGCAAAAAGTTAGGATTTAGGTTTAGGATTAGAGCTAGGGTTTAGGGTTCAGGCTTAGGATTTTTAAATTTACAATGATCCCCCCCATCAGACTCCCGAGAGAATGCGTGGTTCTATAGAGGATCGATGATCTTGCATCCAACTGTTTTATATAGGTTGTGTTTGAGGACGTGCCACTAGATTGAGCAGGGCATCTGACCAGCCTGTTTGGGCTTTTATCCACTCCCTGCCGGTGAGGGTGGGCATGTGGGAGAGTAAATCATTCATATTTGAGTTTGAGTGTTTGACGTTCAAGATCCCTCCGCAGCCAAACATTTTATTTATTTATATATATTTATATATTTATTTATTTGAGTTAGTGTTAGGGCTAAAGGTTAGGGCTAAGGTTAGGGCTGAGGTTAGGCTAAGGTTAGGGCTAAGGTTAGGGCTGAGGTTAGGGCTAAGGTTAGGGCTGAGGTTAGGGCTAAGGTTAGGGCTGTGGGCTAGGGTGAGGTTAGGGCTGAGGTTAGGGCTTAGGTTAGGGCTGAGGTTAGGGCTGAGGTTAGGGCTGAGGTTAGGGCTTAGGTTAGGGCTAGGGTGAGGTTAGGGCTGAGGGCTGAGGTTAGGGCTGATGTTGAGGTTAGGGCTGAGGTTAGGGCTGAGGTTAGGGCTGAGGTTAGGGCTAGGGTTAGGTTAGGGCTAAGGGTTAGGGCTAAGGTTAGGGCTGTAGGGATTGAGGTTAGGGCTGAGGTTAGGGCTAGGGCTAAGGTTAAGGTTAGGGCTGAGGTTAGGGCTAAGGTTGAGGTTAGGGCTGAGGTTAGGGCTGGGAGGGCTGAGGGCTGGGTTAGGTTAGGGGAAATACTCCCACACTTTATTAGCATGGGGTTAGCACAGGCACAGACCATCTTTTTTATGTATTTTTTTATTATTTATGCATATGTGTGCAGATATTTAAATAAAAAATACTCATATATATACATATATATATACTACATACATACATACATACATATATATATCTGTATGTATATGTATGATGTATAATGTATGTATGTGTATATATATATATATATATATATATATATATATCTATATATCTATATATATATATACAATATACATACATATACATACATATACATACACCCATATTGTGTTAGGGCGAGGTTAGGGCTGAGGTTAGGGCTGAGGTTAGGGCTGAGGTTAGGGCTGAGGTTAGGGCTGAGGTTAGGGCTAAGGTTAGGGCTGAGGTTAGGGCTGAGGTTAGGGCTGAGGTTAGGGCTGAGGTTAGGGCTGTGGTTAGGGCTGCATACATGTATACATATACATACACATAACATATGGGTGTATGTGTATGTATATGTATGTATATGTATGTATATAGGGCTGATGTATGTATATGTATGTATATAGGGCTGAGGTTTGGCGGGCGGGCTGAGGTTAGGGCTGAGGTTACACACATATGTATACATATACATACACATAACATATGGTATGTGTATGTGTATGTATATGTATGTATATGTAGGGCTGTAGGTATATAGGGCTGAGGTTAGGGCTGAGGTTAGGGCTGAGGTTAGGGCTGAGGTTAGGGCTGAGGTTAGGGCTGAGGTTAGGGCTGGGTTAGGGTTAGTAAATGTTTTCTATTAGTGTTTAACAGACTGTCTGGTTTTCAGTTCTTCTGTTTATCATTGTTGCGGGTTTAAAGGACTGATTTTACAGCAACTTTTTAAAAATATATTGTAATAATTTGTGCTGCATGTTAAATTGAGAGATTAAGTGTAAATTGCCAGTGTGTAGAACATTTTCACTCTAATCTGATGAAGATCATCAGGGAAATGATTTACACACACACTAAACTTTGGTCAGTACCTGAGACACATTAGAGTTCAAATGCAGACGTGTTTGGTGACATAGTCGTTACCTTTTGGATGGGGCTTTACAATGATTGGTCAATTTTATATAACACCGAATTCACAGGAATAAATATTAACATTTGCATTTATAGTGAAATCCTGGAGGGACTAGAACTCCACTCAGATTTACTTTAGATAAATAGGGTTAATGAGATCAGACACTAATGTTGAGGTTTGGAGGTCTGGGGTTCAGTTGGGGTTCCAGTTCAGTTTAAAGGGGTGGAGTCAGAATCAGGAATCTGTACATGACAGGAGAGTTCTTCTCCTCCAATCAGAACACAGCATGTCTTCGTGGAGATCAGGGGATTTGTGCACAGGGACATTGTCCTGCTGGGACAGAGTTTAAATCTCGCAGTTTCAGGAAGAAGGGACTGATACAAACACAGAGATGTTTCTAGACTAGTGTGTGACTCAGAGTTTGGTTAAGAACCTTGTAGTGGTGCTGATGTGGACAGGAGATTTGTCTGAGAGTCGCACATTAACAAGAACAGTCACATGATTTAATCCAAACAATCGGATAACATGTCCATCGTTAAGTAGAGATTAGCATCAGTTCGAGGCATTAGCCAGAAGCTGTAAGGTGAAACTTTTACTGAAGCATTCGTTTGAGGAACATCAGATTTCTCCAGCTGAAGGTGAGTAGGAGACACCAGAAGAAACTGATGAATGATCTAATATCTTCAAAAACATTTCATCATGATGGATTTTTCCACTTGATGTTCTGTCTGCTGTTCATTTGCAGTGTTAAAGCTCGATTCACTAAACACAGAGCCGCGGAATCTGTGTTAAATGTAGCAGAACAAACACACACATCACGCTGACGCCCGGGTTCATTTTATCGTTAACTCGAGACTCCTTTAATAGGTTAGTTTAATTAATGCGCTTAAGCAGACAGATTGTTCCTGCTGGCTGTCCAGTCCGATGGCGTATCCCAGAGCGGTTTAATAGCAGACCTGCTGCATCAATACAATCATTTTTCTGCAACAATTTAGTTATTGGAATAGTCGATTAATTACTGATTATTAGAACCATTAATCCATTGATCGGCAATCATCTTCTGATCGTGGAATTAGTGCACTTTTTTCCTCAAGTCTGTTGAGATCCTGATAAATGAGAAAAGAAAATAATTTTAGTAGATTAAATCTAATATTTTTAAAAATATTGACTTTTTTTCAAATTCTAACAAATAAAACACAGGAAATTTAAAACAATTACATTACTATAATTTTTACTGATGTATTGATTTTCTTATGTTTAAGAGTTGATAAATTGATTGATAAGTTTGTTTGTTGATTTGTTTATTTGTGTTTGGTTTTTAATAATAAGATACCCCTCCGTTAGCGCCGTTCACTGATTACTACCAGGTTCTTATTACTGATTTAAACTGTCTTACTGTCAAAATCTAACAAATTTGATCGATTGTCATAACGTTTCTCATGAAACGTGAATAAAACCTTACCAAACTCACGTCCTTGTTTCTTATTATAGCAAAGACACATCTTAACTTGCTGTCTCTGTTGCTAATGCTAATGTTAGCTTGTTGCTTTATTCTTTGGGTAGTTTTGTTTTCTTTGTTTTAGTGTTTTCACTTGATTAAGTCTATATTCTGCTTTAGCGTCTGTCTGTCTCACCCTCCCCTTTCAGTACACCAGCCTGATTACAGTGTAGCTTTAGCATCATTCTGTAGAGAAGTGTATTAGAGCATCATCATTTTGTGAAATGTTTAACAAAAACTAACATACATATAAATCCGTATTATTTTTTTCAGAATGTCTCAGAGGAAATCGTTGTCCAATCAAAAGTAAGACTGTCAACACGGAATTGTTTAAAAGTCATGAATTCTTTATATTTTCATCAACAGTCATCTCGTTTTTTCTCTCAGTTCCTCTGCCGGTTCCTCTCCTCCATCAGATCCAGGGTTACGCTCGGCTTTAAAAAGCAGCGCTAAAGAAACCAAAGTCGAGAATCCCAAAAGAAAAACCAGTCAGAGTTCAGTGACGGCGTACACGTCCTTCCTGGACACACTGTTCGGACAGGTACACAACTCACACACACACACACACACACACACACACACACACACACACACACACTTTAACACCCACAGAAAACAGCAGACGATTATACTGAATATTATGTGAGGCGAGTCGTGGGTCTGAATCTGTAGTATGTGTAAATTAGTGTGTGAAAAGTTGCCGGTTGATGTCCAACAGGGCCGCTCACATATCACGTCTTCTGATGTGTGACTGATGTGTGAAACGGCGGCGGACGCCACCATCCAGGAGTTTAAAGTAACTTTAATACTTCAGGATAAAAACATTGTTCATTCTAGTTAAATTTCACTCCTTTATCATCATCACAATTTAACCATTAACACACTTTATATTCACACTGCTGTGACATCACAGGTCACATGATCAATATCAACATGGCGGAACATCCCAATTTCATTTATAAATATAGATGATCAGCTATAGATCAGACTTTATTAATGAACAGGAAGTGCAGAATAACTCAAATCTAATAAAGAAAGAGTGAGAGATTTCAGACAAAACCCACCTCTTTAACCCCCAACATAATTCTACCCCTTTAACCTTTAACCCTAATGCCCTACCCAATAACCTAATCCTTACCCTAATGCTCAAATCCGGTTCTAACCTGATCCCAGCCCCACCTCTATTCCCCCTCCTACATTCACCCACAACCCTTATAGAAAGCAGAGGCAGGAAATTACAGACACACACAGTAACACACAACCTCACACTGATTGGTGGAATAATAATCTCCTCTTCAATGATTCCAGTTACTGATGTTTATCATCAGAAACCAGAAACACACTGAACCTCCCTAAAAACCACAGTCTAACTTAACTCTAACTTACAACTACACAACATTCCTGTGACTGCAGTCAGAGGAGAGAATAGAGGAGGTGTGTGTGTGTGTGTGTGTGTGTGTGTGTGTGTGAGAGAGACATCTAAACACCCTGCTTTCTAGCTGTGAGGCTGAAAGATAAGACGATTACAAGTGTATTAATAACCTGTGATAAATCACTGTCAGTCTGCTCACACATCCAGAGCGCAAGTGTCAAACACAAAATAATAGCACAATGTAATGAAAACTGATGTGTGTGTGTGTGTGTGTGTGTGTGTGTTTCCTTTTTCAAGTACCTCAGATTTCT
>VCAZ01000343.1:80000-140000 GCA_005784505.1 Bagarius yarrelli | reverse complement strand
TGGGTATTGAACCCATGATCTTCCAAATTTAACACATCCCAAAAAATGTTTTATTCTTCCTTCACCATGTCGACTAACCAGTGAAAAAAAACCCGTTTAATTAAAGCGTCAGCTTGTGTTTTTATTCTTTTACTGTGCTTAATATGACATCACTTCCTGTTTGCTTTAAATCTAACGAGAAACTGTTGTATTTTATAATAATCATGTCCTGACGGTGTATTTGTGTTTTTGTGCTTCAGAGTTTGTGATGATGTTGTCGGCTCGGTGACCTGCACACAGACCTCCAGCCTGAAATTCACCTCCGCTCAATATTTTAACAGAAAAATACGTCCAATTAAAGTGGAGAAATAATGAAATGAGCTGTGAAGAAAAGTTCATACGTTCATTATTATTACATTCTTATCCAATCAGTGTAGAGGATTTCACCTGGTTTAAATAAAAACAGAAAGGAATTTGTCCTGATTTTAAAATATCTGTGAGGATTTTTTCCTCCTAATTTATCATTAAAGAATTTTATACAAGCTTTTATTTAATTCATTATTTATAATAAGATTTAATTTAATCCATAATCCATAATGTCCCTCTCCAGCTCTCTGGTGTGTGTGTGTGTGTGTGTGTGTGTGTAGTGCCACCTGGTGGAAGATCAGTGACTGTGCAATTAGGAATCATTTTCATTTTTATTTTTAATTTAAAACCAACATAAATATCAAGCAAAAACACACACAATTCTGTAAAAAGGAAAAAAAACTCATGATTTTCTCAGATTTTTTTAGAAAAGAAAAAGTTTAAATGGTTTTAATAAGGCAAAACCTGCTTCTACACTGCGTGGACAACACACACATCTGCTCAGAACATTCAGCGCAAACAAACTGCAGCCTCGTAACCATATGAAAGTGTGTATCAGGTGTGTGTGTGTGTGTGTGCTGAGGGACACACGGCTCTCCGCTCATCATCACCACATCACCTTCGGTTCAGTTACAAAATTTAGCGTGGACTTTACTTCACACTGGAGACTACAGATGGACCGATAATCAGATATTCGATATTCATGCTGATATTTTATTATTAGATATCGATTTTATAGTATCGGATCTGCTGATTAAAGGCGCCATCTGCTGGGCATTTTGAGAATTGGGCAAAAAGCGGTCGCTATGACACTGCGTCCTGAGGTGAGACAAGTGGGACATAAATTAAAATATTAGTGAATGAAGCAATTAACAATTAATAATGCACAAATCAGCAGACTAAAGTGGCAGAGTGTTGTTTTATTTAGATGGTGGGGTATTTGGGGTATTTAACACTTATGACAGTGCGATCATTTAAACATGCTTTTAGAATAAAATGACACTGATGACTGTGAGAAATAAAACTGTTTCTTCAGTTCAGTTCTGAATATCGGTTATCGATCCCATCAATGTGAATAATCGACACTGGTATCGATTAAATAAAAATCAATATCCATTAATGTCTATGTGCCAAAACGCCACCAAATCTTCAAACACACAGTGAATTACGCATATTACAGATCGGTTTCTTTAATCAGCCAAAAGAATCTGAAAATTAAATCCAAGGTAATTAAAAGTTAATTGAAAAAGGAGATTAAAATATATCAAATCATCAGAAAGATACGGAATCTATTGAAAAGCAGCTCGATTTATGGTTTACTTTATGTTTTGACTTGTGTGTCTTTATAAATAAAGTGTGTGTGAGTTTCTGAGAGGTTTGTGTTCACCTGCAGACTGAATGCATGAGTATTTCCTGTTTGAGAAATTAAAGCCGAAGTTAAACGTTAGTTTGGAGTTAAATTAGTTTCTGATGACTGATCCTGACGGAGGAGGTTGTGTTCTGTTTCGGAGGATGATGATGATGATGATGCTGAAAGCGGAGGAGGAAGTCGGCCATGTTAAATGTTTCAGTATTACCGTTGATGAATTCAGTGAGTCTGCGTTCTCGGGAAGTTGTAAGTGATGATGTAATAATGTAAACAAACATGAACGCTGACCATGTGATCAGAAGTGACGTTCAGGAAGTCGGTGCGAAACTCGGTGCTAAAGTCTGACGGAATGATAATTACAGGCAAATCACAGAGAACCTGTTCAAAACTAACGCTAAACTCAGGAGTGCGCACACACACACACACACACACCTTCTGGGGGTTTGGCACTGTATTTACGTCTTTCTCGTGTTAAAGAGTGTGTGTGTGTGTGTGTGTGTGTGTGTGTGTGTGTGGCCTTGATTTTACACCTTAGTAAATCAGGAAGTGCAAAGTGAGTTTCCAAACCCGGATGTGCAAAATCGGAACCAGTAAATAAAATCAAGTCCATGTTGTTTCTGCTACATTTTACAAAACACACTCCAGTTGCTGAGCTGGAACTTTTGAAGAACCCTACCAGGGTGCCAATACTTCTACACAGGCGGTGCTGGTGGGGACTGATGAAGAACCCTACCAGGGTGCCAATACTTCTACACAGGCGGTGCTGGTGGGGACTGATGAAGAACCCTACCAGGGTGCCAATACTTCTACACAGACGGTGCTGGTGGGGACTGATGGAGAACCCTGCCTGCCAGGGTACCAATACTTCTACACAGGCGGTGCTGGTGGGGACTGATGAAGAAACCCTGCCAGGGTGCCAATACTTCTACACAGACGGTGCTGGTGGGGACTGATGGAGAACCCTACCAGGGTGCCAATACTTCTACACAGGCGGTGCTGGTTGGGACTGATGGGTTCAGGTGGAGGTTCTGATCTCAGTCGCATCCTTTTGATAACTGATTTCTCAGAATTTTGTAGTTTCTGTGCAAAAAATCAGCATTTGGAAATGGTTTCATTAAGAACACACACTCAGTAGTGTGTGTGTGTGTGTGTGTGTGTGTGTGTGTGAGAGTGAATACTGTCTCTGTGATAATATGCTGGATAATACTAGTGCATAAGGAAGTGCGCGCACACACACACACTGGGTGTCTCATTGTGCCGGCCCGTGTGTGTGTGTGTGTGTGTGTTCTGTTCGTGTTGTGTGTTCTGCAGGTAGGTGAGGATGTGCTGGATTTTAACCAGACGTTCTCTAAGGGTCGTCATGGAGAGAACCGAGAGCTGATAACGAGGATCCACTGGGAGAACCGCCAATAACCACCAACAACACGCAGGACCATTTGGACTGGACTGAGAGAGAGACAGAAAGAGAGAGACAGGGAGACAGAGAGAGAGAGAGACAGGGAGACAGAGAAAATTGTCACATGACTCAGTGGATAAACAGGATTTCAGGGTTCCTTAAATTCCAGATGTTAATAAATAATACTAAAATTACATGTTGACACATCATAACACATTCAAATTGTTCTGGCTGGATTGTGCGGTGTGTGTGTGTGTGTGTGTGAGAACGTGTGTGTGTGTGTGTTACCTGTATATCCATCTCTTTTTCAGGCATGGGTCCAAAGTGCTGCAGTATTTGGTTCCTGAATCGGTTCTCCAGACTGTGAAACCACACATTCGCCTGATCATACACCTGATCATAAAGATCCTGCAGCTGCATCTCCTTGTTTCCCTCCACCTAACACACACACACACACACACACACACACTTTAAATTCTCAGGTGTCATCTACACAGGTCAATCCTGGTTTATGTCTTGCTTTGCCTGCGCACATGTGTGTGTGTGTATATATATGTGTATATATATGTGTGTGTGTGTGTGTGTGTGTGTGTGTGCGCGCATGCTCACTCTCTGGTCCTGTAGGTACTCAATGTTAGCGATGTAATAGCCGTCTCTCATGCTGCGTGTGAGGACGTGGAAGCGTTTCCCTCCGTATGTGTCCACCACCGATCGTCCATCTGGTAGAAAGTGAACGTTACGGATGTGCAGCATGCAGCCGAAATCCGCAAACCTGAAACAAACACACAGTATTTTTTATTTACACTCACAGTATTTCTACTAACACACTCGTGCAGCCATGCACACACACACCCACCCTCTGTGTACGTCGCTGATGCACATGCCGAACTGGCGCGTTCCCGTCTCCATGCAGCGGCGGATCATCAGGCGGTAACGTGGCTCAAACACGTGTAGAGGACAGGGGACAGTGGGGTACGCCATCGTACACACAAAGATAGGAACATTCTTCTCTAAACTGAGAGAGAGAGAGAGAGAGAGAGGAGAGCGAGGAGAGAGAGAGAGAGAGAGAGAGTTCGAGGGGAGAGAGGGAGAGAAGAGGAGGAGGAGGAGAGGGGAGAGGAGAGGAGAGAGAGAGAGAGAGAGAGAGAGAGAGAGAGAGAGAGAGAGAGAGAGAGGAGAGAGAGAGGGAGAGAGAGAGAGAGAGAGAGAGAGCCAAATGAGTAAAGACTACCGTGTGTGTGTGTGTGTGTGTGTGTGTGTGTGTGTGTGTGTGTGTGTGTCCCTTACTCGGAAAGCTCTTTCGTTTCATCATTGTAGATCTTCTGTCTCCTCACATGCTCCTCAGACAGGTAACGCCTGATGATGTCATCAAGCATGCGCGTGACAGAGAACCGGCGAGAGGCCAAGTACTGAAACACACACCGTCAGTGTTTAATAATGAATATAACATCATTTCAATAAATATTTCACTTTTTCATGCAATTTATACAAAAATATTACAGCAATAAATCAAATAATATGATGATTTAAAAGACTGAATAATAATAATAATAACAATAATTTTTCCAGTTAAAACTGACCAATCAGCAGCTTCGCTTCAGCTCAATAAAACTAGATGTAAGTGTGTGTGTGTGAGTGAGTGCGTGTGTGAGTAACTGAGTAAGTGTGTGTGTAAGTGTGTAGGTGAGTGAGTGTGTAGGTGAGTAAGTGTGTAGGTGAGAGACTGAGTAAGTCTGTAAGTGTGTAGGGGTGTGTGTGTGTGTAGGTGAGTAAGTGTGTAGGTGAGAGACTGAGTAAGTCTGTAAGTGTGTAGGTGTGTGTGTGTGTGTGTGTGTGATTACAGGCTCTCACCAGTCTGAGACTCTCTTTACACAGAGGACACTGGGGACTGTGATCTAAACTCCTCTGCAGGCAGTTCTTACAGAACGAATGTCCACACGGTGTGGTCACCGGCTCATAGAACAGTCTGTAACACACACACACACACACACACACACACACACACACACACACACACACACACACACTGTAGATTAGCTGTGGCTAGGTTAGCTAACGGTGTGGATTTCACAGCAGTGTGTTGTTTACCTCATACACAGAGAACACTCAAAATCACTGGCATCAAGAAGATCTCTCGGAACTCTGAGGAGGAGTTTATCATCATCATCATCTCCACATGCTGCGGGGGACAGAGAAACAGAAGTAACTTTTATAAGATGAAACGTATGAAGAGAGTGTGTGTGTGTGTGTGTCTGACCTCCATGTTTTTTTTGTTTGCTGTCACAGGTTTCCACCATCTCAGTTCCTGCCTCCAATCTAGACAGTTTTCTCTTCAGCAGTGCACTCTTGTCCCCCAGCTGAGGGGCGGAGCTAACCCTTTTTAGCCCCTCCCCTTTAGCCCCACCCACCACATGAGCCCTTAAAGACTGGGCACGGATCAGACCAGAGGGCTCGGAACACTCCTCCAGTAACTGAAGGGGATTAAAAGAGCATGCAATGTTAACGTGTGTGTGTCATATATAATTACACTAACTATATTACCTACTTGTGTGTGTGTGTGTGTGTGTGTTTCAGACCCACCTGCACACTCTCACAAGATGGAACCAGGAGATCAGCCAGGATCTAAAAACAACCAGGACAGACCAATCAGAAGAGAGAATTTTACTGTGTGATTCATTGATTCATTTGATTCTTTACATTTTCCACTTCCTGTCTGGCCTCCTGGAAGTCCTGATCCACACAGAGACACTGGAGACAGAGTTTCACAGACTCGTCCACTCGACCCATTTCCTTTAACACCTTCGCCTTACAGAACACCACCTGAGAGACAGAGACACACACAGAGACAGAGAGACAGAGTGGGACAGAGAAAAAGAGAGAGACACACAGAAAGAGAGCGAAAAAAAGAGAGACCGGTGTTGTGGTGAGACAATGAACTTTAAAGTAAATGTGTAAGTGTTATGCAGTGTATGTTTCTCACCTCTACAGACGGAGCGACACTCACACACATGTCGAGGTCCTCCAGAGCGTGATGATAATGCTGCAACCGGCGGTACACCTCAGCACGACACACTCGCAGTCTGATATTACTGGGGTCTATAGAGAGAGAGTGTGTGTGCGCGCTTTTAGTTTTCATCCTAAACGTCTTCTCTGCTGGTCAGGCAGGATTGCAACTTTGTGTACTGCTTTATTATATTAGTTGTACTGAGTTGTTAGTTGGATAATTTGTGGGCTGTGCTGCTGATTTGTGCATTAGGCGGTTAATCAGCCTAGTTTCAGTCCCCCTCTAGGTGTGAATTGTGGGCAGGGATTGTGGAGATATACTGATGGTGTAATAAGCTTAGCATTAGTGTGCTTTTAGTTTACATCTTAAACAACTTCTCTGCTGGTCAGGCAGGATTGTTTAGTTATTGTGTATAAAATTTCTCAGTAATTATCTTTGTGTGTTTATAGGGTTTATTGTGTGTTTATTGGGTTTATTGTGTGTTTATTGGGTTTACTGTTCGAACTGTTTCTCTCCGTTTTTAACTTCGTCTTAAAAGAATCATACTTTGCACATGCGCAGTGTCAATTAACATCTAAAGAAATAAAGTGACGTCATTTAGTTAGGGGGGGGAAAGGGGCCCATGTGCGGCGTGTGGGCGTGGCCTGTATTGAGTGACACTGATCGCGGGATTAGGGGCGGGGGTCCCTCCAGAACAGTCAGGTACACACGCGCTTCTTTTTTGTTGTTGTTAACGAGATCTCGCGAGAAATTGTTCTCGCCTGTCTGTCTGCCTGTCTGTCTGTCTGTCTCTTTTCTCTTCACTTTTTCACTTGAATCGCATGTTTTGAACGGCACGTACTGCTGCGTTATAAAACTGAACTGAGTCACGGCTGCGCCTTATGCAACTTCTGAGCTTCGCGCATGCGCAGTCCACTTTGGGCTTTTGTAATAGTATTGTGCGCATGCGCAGTGCGAACCGGGCATCATTCCACAACACTTCATCAAATTGGAACAAAGAAAATTTCCGTGTGTGTGTAAAAAAAAAAAAAAAAAAAGTGTGTGTTTAAAGTCGAATAAAACATTTAACCTTAAAATTACAGACAGTGTAAGCGAACATGTGAAGCATGCGAGTGTGTGTGTGTGTGTGTGAGAGAGAAAACTGACCGGAGTCTATTAGCTGTGTTGCTAACTCTGCTGCCTGGCTGAGGCGGTGACTCCTCAGCAGCTCCTTCACCTCACTGACCCGCTTCATTCTCTGCATCTCACCCGGAAACCAGTTCTCCAGAAGTCCACACAGAACCACATTCACACGCAGCGCCTGTTTCTCCCCCAGCTCCTCCTGACATGTTTTACATTTAGACAGGAATGGCTGTTCCATGCAGTTCCTGCAGTAGGAGTGTCCGCACGCCGCGGTAACAGGCTCGGCTATGAAGCGCCGACACCCGGGACACTCGAGTTCCCCGTCCACTTCCGTGTCCCGTCCTGTCTCCGGGTCCCTCAGCGCCCACGAGACACACACTTCCTGCTTTGTAAAGTTGCGCACGATGATTTCCACTAAAGTGCTGATGTGTTCGGGTCGCACAGCCTCCGAGTCCCGTCTCACGGCGCGGAACAAGCCGTCCAGCGCGCCCCGGAGGCGTTTGTGCTGAAGCCCCAGCCGGTCTCGGTGCTCCTCCTCAGCGCAGTCGCGCTCGCGCTCGCTGTCGGACGGGATGAAGAAACCTCCTCTGTCCGCTGAGGAGACACAGTCCTGCTCCTGCTGTTGAACTGACATCGTTCTTTATTCATCTGCAAACTAAAACATAAAGGACATTAATTAATCTCCGCATCATGAAATTATTGTTAAACACTGAAACTACAACATTCTGCCGGACAGCCGGAGCGACTGTAACCTTTAACTGACGTGCCAGCGTGTTACATAAAAATATACGGCCACGTGATCAGAAAGGCGCGCTCCTATTGGCCAGTGACATGTCGGTTATAAAACCGGAGCTCGTTAAGTTTTGTAACTGATCCCAGGAAGGCGCGCGCGGTTTCGAGGAACTGCCACCCGACACCGCCGCTAAAAATACACAACAAACAACAACTTACAACTAAAATCATGAAATTATTCAGTTTTTTATTTGTGTATAAAAATCAATTGGGTTTTCTGTACCAGAATCGGGATAATTTATTTGTATGCATCAAAGCATGATTTAATTGACTATAATCTGATATACAAACATCTTTAATTTAATTGAAATAAATATATAAACACCCACAAACAACAACAACAACAAATGTCCTTATTTGCATTCATCTTCAATTTTAGGTCGGAGCATGTGCGCATGCGCGCGGCTCAGTTATGAGAGCATTAGCATGATGACACTTATTTCATAACAGCTTTTATAACTTCCATAACCTGCTAATATGTGATTATATTTCTATTTATATATAAGAGTAAACCGGTTATAAACTCCACAGGAAACCTGAGTGTAAAACAGAATCTGAACTTTTAACAGCTTTATAAACAGAAAACATCTGGCGCATCATTAAACGACAGACACGAACTCTTCAGCAGCTGGAAAGCGGAACCAGACAGAAAAGTGGCCAGACGTCCAGACTTTAAACTGTTATTGAAGAAGAGACGCTGAGACCGCAGGATAAACACAGCCCGTGCGGAATATTGTCAGACCTGCAGCAGGAAAATCACATTAATAATGAGAAAAGGGTGGATTTTATTCGGTCATTTCTGTTTTATTGGGAATAAAGTGTCCGCTCATCTCTTTCTAAAAGTCTTTTAGTTTCTTATTTCATTCAGATGTAAAACCCCACACGCCGGCGTGTCGCTGACGTCATATTCCTGCGACCGGTTCCCACGAGAGGTCGGATGACTGAGAGCATGCAGCGCTGTTACACCGTTCTTCTGTTCGCAGGTTTGCTGGTTTTAACATCTGCAGCGGGGAAAAATAATCAAATAATAAATCTGATATTAATGAACTGATGGCGGGCTTTAAAACGCCACGCGCGCCATTTTTATTATGCAGTCCATGCGGAGTGAGGTGAACTTGGCCAGGATTGGCCAGGAGAGGTCGTGCAGGAGAGGGGGGATGGTCACGTGACCTGGAAATGAGGCTCATACTTACATTTGCAGTATTTGGCAGACGTTCTTATCCAGAGCGACTTACATTATTACCTGTTATACATCTGAGCAATTGGGGGTTAAGGGCCTTGCTCAGGGGCCCAGCTGTGGTTGCTTGGCGACGCTGGGAATCGAGCCCGGCTCTTCAAGTTGGTAGTCCAACACCTTAGCCACTGCGCTACCACTTACCCCCATTATATACTTATTATTCTTTTATATTAATTTGCGATATCTCACAAAGTGACGTCATATATTAATTTGCATACGGCGTCAGTTCCCTTAATTATTTAACCTTTTAATGTCTGTATGTGAAATAAATTCATGTAAATCACACATTTAAATTATTTCATCATTTTATAATGATGTTTAAAACATTTTTGTAGTTAATTTTACATTGTCATTTGGAAACTATTGGGAAAATAATTCATTCATTAATTAAAGCCTCTTTTCTCTGTTTTGTGTGAAATGATTCACTGATTCAGACTTTTTTATTGGCTGACGTAAAAAAATTACAAATATGATGTCTTTATGTAATGTTTGTTCACTGTGTAAATAGAACTGGGTGTAGCCGTGTGTGTGTGTGTGTGTGTGTGTCGGGGTTCCAGGTGTGGGTTGGGCATGTCTGAGCTGGGAGTTCAGTTGCTCTGATGGTCAGTGTGTGTCGCACCCGGCGAGGTGTGATCATTTTAACGACTGTGAGGACGGCAGTGACGAGAAAAACTGCGGTGAGAAAACGCTTAAATATATAATAACACCAGGCTCCACTACTTCCTCCACTTCCTCATCCACTTCCTTCTCCACTACTTCCTCCACTACCTCCCTCCACTTTCTCATTCATTCCTCACTTCCTCCTCCACTTTCTCATTCACTTCCTCCTCCACTTCCCCCACTTCCTCATCCACTTCCTTCTTCACTACTTCCTCCACTTCCTCATCCACTTCCTCCTTCACTACTTCCTCCACTTCCTCATCCACTTCCTTCTTCACTACTTCCTCCACTTCCTCATCCACTTCCTCCTCCACTTCCTCCTCCCACTTCCTCATCCACTTCCTCCTCCACTTCCTCATCCACTTACTCATCCACGACTTCCTCCACTTCCTCCTCCACTTTCTCATTCACTTCCTCCTCCACTCCACTTTCTCATTCACTTCCTCCTTCCACTTACTCATCCACAACTTTCCTCCCTTCCTCCACTTCCTCCTCCACTTTCTCATTCACTTCCTCCTCCACTTCTTCCTCATCCACTTCCTCCTTCACTTCCTTATCCACTTCCTCCTTTACTTCCTTATCCACTTCCTCCTTTACTTCCTTCTTCACTTCCTCTAATACCTCCTCCTCCACTTTTTACTCCAATTCCTTCTTCTTCCACCTACTTATTTTTCCTCCTTGTCCAGTGTCCACTCCCTCAGTGAGTAAGCGAGTGATTGCAGCAGGTGTGTGTGTGTGTGTGTGTGTGTGTGTGTTTCAGAGGAGAACGAGTGTGAGGTGAATAATGGCGGTTGTTCTCATCAATGTGTGGATCAACCTCTGGGGTTCAGGTGTGACTGTCCTACAGGCATGAGACTGGTGCAGGACACCCATTGTGAAGGTACACACACACACACCACACACACACACACACACACACACACATATTAAAAATACGACTACTACAATTAATAATAACCCTAAAATAAATAGTAAGCAAAAAAATAGAGCAATGTGTAAAAACTGAGTGAAAGTGCATTTATTTTATTCACTAACATTACTTCAGTATTTTATTTATTCGAATATTAATATTTAAATATTTACTTAAACACATTTAATCCAGACTTCTGTTTTATTTCAAAGCTGGAATTATCTTTCTCACCTGTTGCTGTAAATAAAACCTCTCACCAGCAGGTGTCACTGTTTATCCACTTAATCCTAAACCACCGCTGGTGTTCATTAATATAATAATTATACATTTTTGTGTGTTTCACTGTTCTGTCTTATATATATATATACATTAATATGTGTGTGTGTGTGTGTGTGTGTGTGTGTCAGATGTGGACCCATGTTTGGATGCAGATGTGTGTGATCAGGTGTGTGTTCATTCTAATAGCTCGTTTAACTGTGAGTGTCATCGTGGTTATGTGAAGAGCTCAGAGAGTGGGCGGTGCTTGGCTTCAGGTGAGATTATTTGTTACACACACACACACACACAAACACACACACTTATTAACTTTAAATTATTAAACTGTCAATCTAATGTATGATCACTAGTGGGCACTGCTGCATGACACGTCTTTATAACAGTGTGTGTGTGTGTGTCTGTGTGTGTGTGTGTGTGTGTGTGTGTGTCTGTGTGTAAGGTGATGCAGCAGCGGTGATCTTCAGTAGCAGTGAGGGAATCGTGTGGATGAACCCTGATGGATCCAAGAAGAAAAAGATCACCAACACAACAGGAACATCAGGAGCTTTAACCTGTTTCACTGCAGAGAGAACACTGTACTGGAGTCAACACACACACATCTACAGGTACACACACACACACACACACACACACACACACACACACACACACACATCTACAGGTACACACACACACACACACTGTACTGGAGTCAACACACACACATCTACAGGTACACACACACACACACACTGTACTGGAGTCAACACACACACATCTACAGGTACACACACACACACACACACACACACACACACACAACACACACACACATCTACAGGTACACACACACACACTGTACTGGAGTCAACACACACACATCTACAGGTACACACACACACACACACACACACACACACACACACACACACACACACACATCTACAGGTACAGTCCACACACACACACACACACACACACACACACATCTACAGGTACACACACACACACTGTACTGGAGTCAACACACACACACTAAGGTACACACATCTACAGGTACAACACACACACACACACACACAGACACACACACACACACACACACATACAGGTACACACCACACACACACACACACACACACACACACAACACACACATCTACAGGTACACACACACACACACACTGTACTGGAGTCAACACACACACATCTACAGGTACACACACACACACACTGTACTGGAGTCAACACACACACATCTACAGGTACACACACACACACACACACACAACACACACACACACATCTACAGGTACACACACACACACACACTGTACTGGAGTCAACACACACACATCTACAGGTACAACACACACACACACACACACACACACACACACACACATCTACAGGTACAGTCAACACACACACACACACAACACACACACAACACACACACACATCTACAGGTACACACACACACACACACACACACACACTGTACTGGAGTACAGTACACACACACAACACACACACATCTACAGGTACAGACACACACACCACACACACACACACACACACACACACACACACACACACACACACATCTACAGGTACACACACACACACACACACACACACACACACATCTACAGGTACACACACACACACACACACACACACACACACACACTGTACTGGAGTCAACACACACACATCTACAGGTACACACACACACACACACACACACACACTGTACTGGAGTCAACACACACAACACACACACACACATCTACAGGTCACACCACACACACTACACACACACACACACACACACACACACACACACACACACTGTACTGGAGTCAACACACACATCTACAGGTACACACACACCACACACACACACACACACACACACACACACACACACACACACATCTACAGGTCACACACACACACACACACACACACACACACTGTACTGGAGTCAACACACACACACATCTACAGGTCCACACACACACACACACACACACACACACACACACACACTGTACTGGAGTCAACACACACACATCTACAGGTACACACACACACACACACACTGTACTGGAGTCAACACACACACATCTACAGGTACACACACACACACACACACTGTACTGGAGTCAACACACACACATCTACAGGTACACACACACACACACACACCCACACACACACACACACACACACACACACACATCTACAGGTACACACACACACACACACACACACACACTGTACTGGAGTCAACACACACACACATCTACACACACACACACACACACACAGTACTGGAGTCAACACACACACACACACACACACACACACACACACACACACACACACACTGTACCACAGGTGTGTACCTGTAGATGTGTTTATGTTGGCTGTAGTACAGAGAGTGTGTGTGTGTGTGTGTGTGTGTGTGCCTGTAGATGTGTTTATGTTGGCTGTAGTACAGAGATTGTGTGTGTGTGTGTGTTTTCAGGTTGGTTCTGAATGCAGGTGATCCGGAGGTGTGTGTGATGTTCTCCCGGGTCAGTGGTGTTGTGGGTCTGGCTGTAGACTGGATTCATCAGGTTCTGTACTGGATCAGTAACGAGACCGGATCCGTTCAGGCCGCCGCGCTGAGTGGAACAGAACACACCGCCGTGCTTTCAGGTCTGTCCTCCCCGACCGCCATCGCCGTCCAGCCCGAGGACGGGTCAGTTAACTTATTAACTCCTTCATTAACCAGAACTAACCTGAAACCCCTTCAGCTTTAACTCAGTTTCTCTATTCAGATTCCTGTTCTGGAGCGACGCCGGGATTTCACCCAGAATCGAACGTTCAGGTCTGAATGGACAGAACCGGAGAACCCTCATCACCTCCGTCATCCAGAACCCTGTCTCCATCGCGCTCGGTCAGGAACACACACCTCTACCTGTGTTAATGTTCTGTGCGGTGTTAATCGGGCGTTAATATGCAGATGTTCTGTGCAGTGTTAATCGGGCGTTGATGTGCAGATGTTCTGTGCGGTGTTAATCGGGCGTTGATGTGCAGATGTTCTGTGCGGTGTTAATCGGGCGTTAATATGCAGATGTTCTGTGCGGTGTTAATTGGGCGTTGATTGTACAGATGTTCTGTGCCGTGTGTTAATCGGAATCGGGCGTTAATATGCAGATGTTCTGTGCTGTGTTAATCGGGCGGGCGTTGATGTGCAGATGTTCTGTGCGGTGTTAATCGGGCGTTAATATGCAGATGTTCTGTGCGGTGTTAATCGGGCGTTAATATGCAGATGTTCTGTGCGGTGTTAATCGGGCGTTAATGTGCAGATGTGTTCTGTGCTGTGTGTTAATCGTTCTGTGCGTGTTAATCGAGCGTTAATATGCAGATGTTCTGTGCGGTGTTAATCGAGCGTAATTGCAGAATATGCATTAATATGCAGATGTTCTGTGATGCGGTGTTTAATCGAGCTCATTAATATGCAGATGTTCTGTGCAGTGTTAATCGGGCATTAATATTGCAGATGTTTCTGTGCGGGTTAATCGGAGGGGTTAATGTGTTAATATCGGCGTTAATACGCAGATGTTCTGTGCGGTGTTAATCGGGCGTTAATATGCAGATGTTCTCTGCTGTGTTAATCGGTGCATTAATATGCAGATGTTCTGTGCGGTGTGTTAATCGTTAATCGAGCGCATTAATATGCAGATGTTCTCTGCTGTGTTAATCGGGCATTAATATGCAGATGTTAATTCTGTGCGTGGTTGTTAATCGAGCGTTAATATATGCAGATGTTCTCTGCTGTGTTAATCGGGCATTAATATGCAGATGTTCTGTGCGGTGTTATCGGCGTTAATGCAGATGCAGATGTTCTGTGCGGTGTTAATCGGGCATTAATACGCAGATGTTTCTCTGCGGTGGGTTAATCGGGCATTAATATGCAGATGTTCTGTGCGTGTTAATCGGGCATTAATATGCAGATGTTCTGTGCGGTGTTAATCGAGCGTTAATATGCAGATGTTCTTCTGCTGTGTGTTAATCGGGCATTAATATGCAGATGTTCTGTGCGGTGTTAATCGAGCGGGCATTAATATGCAATATGTTCGTGCGGTGTTAATCGAGCGATCTTAATATGCAGATGTTCTGTGCGGTGTTAATCGGGCGTTAATATGCAGATGTTCTGTGGGTCGGTGTTAATCGAGCGTTAATATGCAGATGTTCTGTGGCGGTGTTAATGTAATCGGGTTGTTAATATGCAGATGTTCCCCGAGGGTTGCTGTACTGGCTGCTGATGCGGGTCTCAAACGCACGTGTCCCCGGTTGTTCTCTTGTCTGCTGTGTTAATCGGGCATTAATATGCAGATGTTCTCTGCAGTGTTAATCGGGCGTTAATATGCAGATGTTCTGTGCGGTGGTTAATCGAGCGTGTTAATATGCAGATGTTCTGTGCTGTGTTAATTCGGGCATTAATATGCAGATGTTCTGTGCGGTGTTAATCGGGTGTTAATATGCAGATGTTCTGTGCGGTGTTAATCGAGCGTTAATATGCAGATGTTCTCTGCTGTGTTAATCGGGCATTAATATGCAGATGTTCTGTGCGGTGTTAATCGGGCGTTAATATGCAGATGTTCTGTGCGGTGTTAATCGGCATTAATATGCAGATGTTCTGTGCGTGTTTTAATCGGGCGTTAGATCATATGCAGATGTTCTGTGCGGTGTTTAATCGGGCGTTAATATGCAGATGTTCTGTGCGGGTGTTATCGGGTGTTAATATGCAGATGTTCTGTGCGTGTTAATCGGGTGTAATTGCAGATGTTCTGCGGTGTTAATCGAGCGTTAATATGCAGATGTTCTGTTGCTCGGTGTTAATCGGGCGGTGTAATTATATGCAGTTAATGTTCTGTGCGGTGTTAATCGGGCGTTAATATGCAGATGTTCTGTGCGGTGTTAATCGGGCGTTAATATGCAGATGTTCTGTGCGGTGTTAATCGGGCGTTAATATGCAGATGTTCTTTGTGCGGTGTTAATCGGGATGGGTTAAGGGTATGAAGAAGGGCGGTGTTAATATGCAATGTTCTTTGCGGTGTAATCGGGTGTTAATATGCATGTTCTGTGCGGTGTTTAATCGGGTGTAATATGCAGATGTTCTGTGCGGTGTGTTAATCAGATCGGGTGTTAATATGCAGATGTTCCCCGAGGGTTGCTGTACTGGGCTGATGCGGGTCTCAACGCCGTGTCCCGGGTGACGTATGATGGTCTGCACAGGAAGACGGTGGTGGAGTCTAACGGTTATCTGAACCAGCCGTTTGGACTGGCTGTGTTTGAGGTGAGTGTTTCCTCTAAACACCCCCCACCCCCTTCAACCCCACCTCCCCCACTTCCTGTCACATCCCATAATAATTTTTCATTTTAAATTACACCACACACACACACACAGCACATTAACACTGTTTTCTGATCAGCCAATCATAATGCAGCTTCTTAGTACATCATCTTAGTTCAAGTTCAGGAGCTGAGATTCACTAACAGGTTAGAGAGACAAAAGAAAGACACAGTGAGAGTGAGAGAGTAAGAAAATGAGAGAGAGAGACAGAGACAGTGAGAGAGTAAGAAAATGAGAGAGAGACAGAGAGAAAGAAAATGAGGGAGAGAGAGACAGTGAGAGAGAAAAGAAAATGAGGGAGAGAGACAGAGACAGAGAGAAAGAAAATGAGGGAGAGAGACAGTGAGAGATAAGAAAATGAGAGAGAGACAATAAGAAAATGAGGAGAAAGACAGTGAGAGAGAGTGAGAGAGTAAGAAAATGAGGGGAGAGAGACAGTGAGAGAGTAAGGAAATGAGAGAGACAGAGAGAGAGAAAGAAAATGAGGGAGAGAGAGACAGAGAGAAAGAAAATGAGGGAGAGAGACAGTGAGAGAGTAAGAAAATGAGAGAGTGAACATGTACACTTTATTCCACTTTGTGTTCCTCTCATGTGTCCAGTTGTCTTTCTGTCTCTCTGCTTTCTCGTCCCTCTCTGATTGATGTGATTGGTTCTCTGTCTTTGTTCTGTTGGTGTTTAAGCGTCTGTGTGATGATCCTCTTTTCTTCCGGGTCGTGTTACTCTGCTTCATTTCCTGGTTTGTGTGTTTGATCTTCTCTGGTTCCTCCTTTAGAACCTGAAATCACATGTGGAGTGACGTCCCGTTGAGACTCTGAGAAAGACAGTGGTTATTATTATTAACCGAAACTCACACACCGACACTGAAGCGGTGGCGCCTTCGGGATTTAACACACAAACACTCGGTTAGCCACTGTAACGCTGAGACAGTCACACAGCAGCTCAGCGGATCTGCTGAGGGTTTCATATCTGATACCAAGCCCACATCTGATCCGGGCGTTAACCCCTCGCTGGCTGGGAGCGCCGGGGGAATAGAACCCAGGCCGTGGTGGTGAAGGGGTGATTATTCAGGAACAGGAAATAACAAATGATTATAAACAATAAACGATTATTACTAAAAATACTAATCATTACTATAATAACACTAAGGATGATGATGGGAGCAAAACATAACTATGCCTGCTGTGATCAGGTTCCATCACTAAACCCACCAAGAACATTCACATAACATCTACAGCAGGAACCCAACCATACAATAAACACAGCACTCATGGAATAACATAACTGATAGTCAGACTCGTATACCATCCAGGGGTGGAGCTCAGGGATAAAGAAGGGTCATGGGTTCAAATTCCCAGGATCAACAAGCTTCCAGTGCTGGGGCCCCTGATTAAGGCCCTTAATCCTCAATACAACTTCTCCGAGGGACCGTTATTAAAATATCGATGGAACCGTTATTACAGAACCGTTATTACAGAGGCAATATTACAGAACCGTTATTACAGAGGCAATATTACAGAACCGTTATTACAGAGGCAATATTACAATATTACAGACGTATTACGTTATTGAAACAGACAGATATACAGAACCGTTATTACAGAACCGTTATTACAGAGGCAATATTACAGAACCGTTATTACAGAACCGTTATTACAGAGGCAATATTACAGAACCGTTATTACAGAGGCAATATTACAGAACCGTTATTACAGAGGCAATTATACAGAACCATTCAATTTCAGAACCGTTATTACAGAACCGTTAATACAATATTACAGAACCGTTATTACAGTTAACCTTAATACGAGGCAACCGTTATTACAGAACCGTTATTACAGAGGCCATATTACAGAACCGTTATTACAGAACCGTTATTACAGAACCGTTATTACAGAGGCAATATTACAGAACCGTTATTTACAGAACCGTTAATTACAGAACCGTTTAAAGAGAACCGTTATACAGAGGCAAATACGAACCGTTATATTACAACCGTATTACGACCGTTATTACAGAGGCAATATTACAGACCCGTTATTACAGGTTAATACAGAACCGTTAATACAGAACCGTTAATACAGAGGCATATTACGAACCGTTATTACAGCAATATTACAGAACAGCGTTATACCGAGGCAATATTACAGAACCGTTATTACAGACCGTTATTACAGAGGCAATATAAGAACCGTTATTACAGAGTATTACAACCGTTATTACAGAACCGTTAATACAGAGTCATATTACAGAACCGTTAATACCGACAGAGGCAAATAACAGAACCGTTATACAGAGGCAATATTACAGAACCGTTATTACGAAGCATAATTTAGGCAATATTACAGAACCGTTAATACAGAGGCATATTAAACCGTTATTACAGAGGCAATATTACAGAACCGTTAATATACGAACCGTTAATAAGCTATTACAGAACCGTTAATACAGAGGCAATATTACAGAAAACCGTTATTACAGAACCGTTAATACAGAGGCAATATTACAGAACCGTTAATTACAGAGGCCATATTACAGAACCGTTATTACAGACAATATACAGACCGTTATTACAGAACCGTATTACAGAACCGTTATTACAGAACCGTTATTACGAGGCAAATACAGATGCAATATTACAGAACCAATATACAGACCGTTTAATACAGAGGCAATATTACAGAACCGTTATTACGAACCCGTTAATACAGAGCGGCCTATTACAGAACCGTTAAACCGTTATTACAGAACCGTTATTACACCGTTTATTACAGAACCGTTTATTACAGACCGTTATTACAGACCGTGATATTACAGACCGTTATTCAGAACCGAACTACAGAGGCAATTTATTACAGAACCGTTAATACAGAGGCCAATATTACAGAACCTTATTACAGAACCGTTAATACAGAGGCAATACATTACAGAACCGTTATTACAGAACCGTTAATACAGGCATCTAACAGAGGTTATAACCAGTTATTACAGAATTACAGAACCGTTATTACAGAACCGTTAAGAACCAGAGGCAATATTACAGAACCGTTATTACAGATACCGTTATACAGAGGCAATATTACAGAACCGTTACCAGAATTAACAGAACCGTTAAATACAGAGGCAGAATATTACAGAACCGTTAATACAGAACAGAACCGTTTAATACAGAGGCAAATTACAGAACCGTTATTACAGAACCGTAAATACAGAACCGTTTTACAGAACCGTTAATATACAGAACCGTTACAGACTTATTACAGAACCGTTAATACAGAGGCAATATTACAGACCGTTATTACAGGTATTGCAATATTACGTTATTACAGAACCGCGTTGAAACAGAGGCAATATTACAGAACCGTTAATACAGAGGCAATATTACAGAACCGTTATTACAGAGAACCGAATTACAGCGCAATATACAGACCAGTTAATACAATACAGAACCGTTTAAGTACAGGGCAATATTACAGAACCTTTATTACAGTAGGTTATTCAGAATTATACAGACCGTACAGAGGCAATATACAGAACCGTTAATACAGAGGCAATATTACAGAACCGTTAATTACAGATGCAATATTACAGAAGTAATTACAAGGCCACCGTATTACCGAACCGAACCGTTAATACAGAGGCAATATTACAGACCGTTAATACAGAGGCAACGTTATTACAGAACCGTTATTACAGAACCGTAAATACAGATGCAATTTACAGAACCGTTAATACCACAACCGTAATACAGAGTTATTACGAACCTTATAGGCAATATTACAGAACCGTTATTACAGAACCGTTTCTAATTACAGAGGTTAATATACAGACCGTTATTACAGAACCGTTAATACAGAAACCGTTAATACAGAGGCAATATTACATAAGCCCGTTAATACAGAGGCACTTAATTACAGAACCGTTAATAGAAACCGTACAGAATATTACAGAACCATTATTCCCGAACCGTTTACGAACGTTAATACAGAGGCAATATTACAGAACCGTTCTTACAGAACCCGTTAATACAGAGGCAATTACAGACCCTTTATTACAGAACCGTTAATAATACAGAGGCAATATTACAAACCGTTAAACAGAATATTACAGAACCGTTATTACAGAACCGTTTATACAGAGGCAATATTACAGAACCGTTATTACAGAACCGTATACAGAGGCAATATTACAGACCGTTAATACCAGAGGCAATAGTAACAGAACCTTATTACAGAACCGTTCTACTAGGCATATTACAGAACCGTTATTAACCTTATACAGAGGCACTATTACAGAACCAGTTATTACAGAACCGTTAATACGATGCAATATTACGAACCGTTAATACAGACCAATATTACAGAACCTTTAAGAATTACAGAGGCAATATTACAGAACCGTTATTACAGAACCTTTAATCGAACTATACAGAACCGTAATAAGAGGCAATATTAACAGAACCGTTATTACGTTATTACAGAACCGTTAATTACAGAGCAATATTACAGAACTCATTAAGAACCGTTATTACAGACCGTTTTATACAGACCAAATTACAACCGTTAATTACAGAACCGTAATTACAGACCGTTATTACCGAACAGAACCGTTATTACAAGAACCGTTATTACAGAACCCGTAATTACAGAACCGTACAGAAATTACAGAACCGTTATTACAGAACCGTTTATTACAGAACCGTTATTACGAGGTAATTACACGGTTATTACAGAACCGTTTATTACAGAACCGTAATTACAGAACCTTTTTTATTACAGACCGTTATTACAGACCGTATATTACAGAACCGTTATTACAGAACCGTTATTACGACGTATTACAGAACCGTTATTACAGAATATTACAGAACCGTTATTACAGAACCATACTGATATCTGCGCTTAGACGTGTAAATGTCATGAAAAATATTGTTCAAAAACCGATTATCAATCAGTAAATTTTTTATACTGTGTGAAAGAGAGTGTTTAACAGTACATTGTGTGTGTGTGTGTGTGTGTGTGTGTGTGTGTGTGTGTGTGTGGTGAGTGTTTGTGCTTGTGTAGTGACAGACACGACGATCTGCTGTGCTATAAACACAACGGACTCCTGCTCCAGGTCACCCTCTGTCAGGAGTAGTTTCCACTGGGTTCTTGTCTACCACCCACCCTGCAGCCTCCAGGTGAATGCCATGCCCTTACACACACACACACACACACACACACACACACACCACACACACGCCTCGGCAATCTTCATACAAACTTCTGTAGAACGGGGATAAATGCACCCAATCCTGTTTCCTCTCAAATTCACACAAACCAATTCACAACAAAAATCCGGTCTGAAGCCCGACCGATTGCAATCGTCCAGAAGATCAGCAGTGGACCTCGTTCGCACAGTGCAGAGTGGTGGTGGTGGTGGGTGGTGGTACATTGTGCTGTAAGCTGCATTTCTTTTTACACATCAGCAGATCGCTGGAGGAACCCGAAAAGATCTCCACTCACCAGAAAATCTCTGAGCAAAAACCTTTCAGCAGGGCAACAACCCAGTGCTTCACCTTCACATCAACAAGAAGATTTCACCAGCAGAAGAGCCGGTGTGTGTTGTGTACTTGTGCTAACGGGTAGAAATGTGTATGTTTCTTTTTGATTCCCTAAGTTTCCACATGGAGCTGGAAAAAGTTCTGAGTTCTTTTTCCTCTTTTATGTGTAACATCACAAAAACCAGCCGTGTGTCAGGTTTAAAGCGTTACATGAAGATGTGACCTGTGGACAAAAGCCAGTAAACCTGTCAATCAAATGGTTAATAGAATGATGGAGTAATAAAGAAAGAACAATCCTAGCTCTCAGTACACAACGTTCTCCTAGGTGGTGCTGTGAATAAGCGAGGCGAAAAATAGGGACTTTGTTTTACTTTTTTGCAATCTTGTATTTGTATTGTAGTCCATAAATGCTGATGAATCGAATCGTATGACTCGTGAGCCATTTGTCGATACACACTCCTAATGAAATCCTCGATTGTTACAGGTTCAGACACCCCACGTCTCCGGCTCCTCTGATTCCAACCACATCTGGATCCTCTCCTGATTGGTCGTGTGTCGTCTGACATTTTAGATTTACATCCACGAATATTTTAATTCATTCTGTCTTTCTTTGTTCACTGGTGTTTATTTGAACACTCAGTATCATTTTTTGTTCTGATCATCAGAATCATTTAGAGTTATCTTCCTCATCCTCCTCATCCTCCTCGTCCTCTTCCTTTTTCTTTTTCTTTACAGTTTTCTCCTGTGTTTTTTCGTCATTCTATTTCACTTCCTAGAAAAGGATCTTCCTGTGGTCTCGCTCTCAGTTCTCCAGAGAACCCATGATGAAGGAGTCCAAATCCACTCGTACCTTCGGGAGACACTGACTCACACACCGCGTAATTAACTAATGATGTGTGAAAAATGAAAAAGATTTCATTTGGATGCGTTTAGATCTTATCTGTTTGTTTGTAAATCGTAAACAAAATGTTAGCCCTTTTTTCCGTCTGTTTATTAAGTAAACGTGTATTCTTCTTTTTTGTGTAGCTTAAAACATTTATAATCATCAGTATCAGTTTATTTGCTTTTGTCGTTCACATGACAGCACACTCTGTACCTGTATGAAACAGGAAGTGACATCATAAGAAGTGAGAAAAGAGAAACTGGACCTGCTGATTGTGTGTGTGTGTGTGTGTGTGTGTGTGTGTGTGTGTGCGAGAACATGCGTCAATATAAATGATTTGTATTTATTTTCTTCTATTGATTGTGGCTTTATATCGTTGGAATTAAATGATTCCTGTCATTTCCTTACTGATTCAGTCTCCTCGCATTCTCTGAGACACAGACTACTGTTAAGTTTATTTATTCTCCATTTTCGGCTCGTCTGATTACAGTCTGTTCTGTAAAAACTTCCGATTATTCGTTTTTATCTTTTTGTTGACCAGGTTTACCTCTATACTGTTTTAAAATAAGACCGGAATCTGTGAAAAAAGTGGGGATCTGTAGATCAGGGGGAATCAGTGTAATCTGTAGAATCGCTGTGAATCAGTGGGAATGCTGTAGGAATCGGGGATCTGTAGGGAATCGCTGGGAATCTGTAGGGAATCGCTGGGAATCTGTAGATCTAGAAATAAATATTAGCTGTTAGTTAATTGTTTAATTCAGCTCTTCTCTCAGGTGACGCTTTCTGAAACTGATTCTATGATCTCCTCAACTGATTCTGAATCTGAATCACTGTTTGCTTTTATCTTTGGGATTTTTCCGCATAACAAAGAATCATTTATAATTGTCATTCGGGACTTTCAGTTATTTCCTTTTACTTTGTTTGACTCTGATTTAATTATAAATTATTAATGAAATTAACATGTTGATCCCAAATAGATTCAGATCATTTGAAAATGACACATTGGTACGAAAAGATCAGTAAGCAAAAGCTTTTATTTTTTGAACGATTTCTATTTCTGCTGTAAACGATTCGTCGAATTATTTGAATCTGTGTTATACATGTCATTTCGGCGTGGTCGTGTGAATATGAATGAATATGAATATTATTAGAACTTAATTCCTTCTTCTGAACGCTCGCCAACGCTGTACTACCATTTATCAGGAGGATTCGACTCAAGTCAGTGATTCTTTGTTGAGTTGAGGTTGTTTACTCAGTTCAGGAACTGTGAATACGAATCGATTCAGGCGGTTCAGATTCGGTTCTTCTGCCGGTTCTGATGAACCTTTTTTCCATTTATTTAGATTTAAGTTTAGAAAGTTTCGTTAATAATTGATTAAGCCGCTGTATAACTGTAATTCGTTGTGTTGAGGTCACACGGGCGGCGGCGCGGCGGCGGGTGTTACCGTTTTTTGGAAAAGCTGTTACTTATTTTATGGTCAGAAATGAAATGGGTTTGTTTTGTTCTGCACTCACCTGAAAATAAATAAATAAATGTGACTTAAATTACGCTTTTATTTATTACAGCACATTTTTAAGTACAAATTATTATAATGTACAAATTAATGTCAGTCTTTATTTACGCCAATTACAGTAATGAGAATTATAAAAAATCTCCGATCAACTGTAAGAATAGACTCTTTCTTCTTCTCCCCTCTTCCTCCTCTTCCTCTTCCTCCTCCTCCTCCCCCTCTTCCTCCTTTCCTCCCGCCTCTTCCTCTTCCTCCCTCCCCTCTTCCTCTTCTTCTCCTCCTCTTCCTCCTCCTCTTTCTCTTTATTGTCTTCTGAAATCATTTGAATAAAAGAGCAACAAATTCATACCAACCACTTCCTGAAATATTTGTGTGTGTGTTTGATTTCCTATTTCTGCCCCTAACACTTTCCTCCTCCCTCTTCTCTTCTCTTCTTTCACTCTCTTGCTCAGTTTAACATCGATACAGAAGTAATCATCTGTGTTCAGACCACAGAAACACACGCACACGCGCACACACACACACACGCTGATGGCCTCTTTCACTTTTTTACCTCTTCATTGATCTGTTTGGTATCTTCATGTTATTCAGGTAACTGTTATTCTTTTAAAGTTTATTCTGCGTGTGTATGTGAGTGAGTGTAAATGTGTGTGTGTGAGTGAGTGTAAATGTGTGTGTGCGTGGTAAGTTTGTGTGCTTATCATCAAATTAAAGTGAAATATAAATGATTTATTTATTTTCTTCTATTGTATTTGGCTTTATAGCATTGGAATGAAATGATTCCTGATTCTTTCCTTACTGATTCCTCTCGAATCTCTGATACCAGAACGACTGTTAAGTTTAATTTATTCTCCATTTCGGCTCGTCTGAATTCAGTCTGTTCTGTAAAAACTCAGATTATTTCGTTTTTATCTTTTTGTTGACCAGGTTTACATCTAAAACTGTTTAAAAATAAAGACTGGAATCTGTGAAAAAAGTGGGGATCTGTAGGGGATCTGTAGGGAATCTGTAGGGAATCGCTGGGAATCGCTGGATCTAGATTAGCCTAGATTAGGATAAAGATTAGCTGTTAGTTATTGTTTAATTAACCTGTTTCTCAATGACTGCTTTCTAAACGATCTACTGAATCGTCTGAATCAGTAAGCAAAAGATTCATTTTCCGGCTGTAAACTAGTCGTCTAAATTTGAATCTGTTTTTTTATACATGTATATTTGGAGTGTGTCGTGTGAATATGACTCAGATTCGTTTACTTGTTTCTTCTTACCGAACGCTTGCTTTTTCAGAAAAAAGCTGTTACACTGTTTAAAAATCAGGAAGTTAAAATGTGTCTCCCTGCCTTTTGTTCTGTCTCTCTTCTCTCTCTCTCTCTCTCTCCTCTCTCTCTCTTCTCTGCCGTTTTTTCGTCCTCTCTCCTCTCGTCTCTCTAAAATCTCTCTCCCTGCCTTTTTGTTCTGCTCTCTCTCTCTCTCTCTCATCTCTCTCTCTGCCTTTTTTTCTGCTGTCTCTCGTCTCTCTCTCTCGGTCTCTCTCTCATCTCCTCTCTGCCTTTGTTCTGGGTCTCTCTCTCTCTCTCTGTCTCTTCTCTGTCTCTCTCCTCTCTCGCCTCTTCCTCTCTGTCCTCTCTCTCTCTGTCTCCTCCTCTCTCTCCCTTCCTCTCTCCGTCTCCCCTCCCTCCTCCTCCTCTTGCCTCTCTCTCTCTCTCCTCAAATCAACCCACCCAACCCCTCTCTCTCCCTCCTAGTCCTCTCTCCTGACCTCCCTCTCTTCTCCCCTTCTTCTCTCCCCCTCCTCTCTCCTCTTCGATCTTCTCTCTCTTCTCCATCTCTCCCTCTCTTCTCTCTCTCTCTCTCTCCTGCCTTTTGGTTGCTCTTCCTCCCACTCGACCTCTCGTCTCTCACTTCCCTCTCTCCCCCACGTCGTCCCTTTCTCTCTCTCTCTCTCTCTGCTGTGGGTGTTTTTAATGTAGGTCTTTAATCTTTTAGGTAAGAATGAAGATGCTGATACGGATTTACGGTAAGCTAGAAATTTCCTCTTTTTCCACTGCTTCGATCATACTCCAAACTGTGTGTGTGTTGTGTGTTTTGTGTTTGTGTTTGTGTGTATGGATTTATACCTCCTGGTGGGCCCTAAAGCTGAATACACACGATTCGTGGGGACTCTTGTACAGTGGGACCAAATTGGGTTTCTAAATCACACAGAAAGTTCCGGTTATTGTTAGTGTGTGTGTGTGTGTTATATAACAACAGGGCGTGTAACTTTTTTATCCTGTAAGTTATATACACATTGTGATTGTTGGTTATTATTATTTTTCCTTTTTGCTAAACGCTGGACGAATTCACTCACAGAACCCAAACGCTGACGGTGTCTCCAGGGGGACGTCAGCGATGAGTTTTGCTGTCGCACAGAGCAGGCAAGTCTGTGCATGTTAGATGCTTACACACACACACACACACACACACACAGCAGCGTTGAGACTGCATTCATTAATCTTTTGCGTTCATAAACAAGTGATGAAGTTCTGCCTCAAAAGCAAGGTGAAGGAATGAACTTATGAACTTTAATGAACTAATGAAAGTCAGACAGCCGGGTCGAGGTGTTGACGCTTATTGGACATCATGGGTTCGATTCCGGCACCCCAAGTTTCACTACGGAGAAGGCCCTTAACCCCAACTGCTCAGACAGTTATGGTGTAATGTATGTGTCTCTGGATAAGGACACCAGGAATTTAATGAACTAAACTGGTGTTTTTGTAAAACACCTTGACCAAGTAAATTGTTCGAGATCATTGGTTCAATTCCAGCACCCTGTGTGCTTCCGTTGCTGACGTCTAAGATGTTCCTTTCTAGCATTTGTAGAAGTTTTTTTTTCAGAACAACTTATAGCTACCTATTCTTTGTCCTAGGGCACAGCAGTGGCGTTAGGGTGTGCGGGGAATTGAACCATGATCTTCCAATTAGCAGTCCACACTTTTCATTTTGTGGGTACTTTTGTGTAATAAGGAGATGATTATTAAACTCAATAAATACCACACGGAGTTCCTCATGCTCGGTTCTGGGCCTGCATGTTACTGAAATAAAGTAAAGAGCCAAACATTCTGGATTGTTTTTTTTTACTCTGATTTAACTGTGTTTGTCTTCTTGTTGCGCAGGCTGGAGGATTGGCATCTGGAACAGCTGTGCTGAGCCTCACCACCCTCTTTGTCTATTAGAATCCTGTAACAGACCCCCACACCACAAATTGATAAGGGCAGCAGAGCATACTAACACAGATTTGAACCTCGGCCACATCTGAAAGGTTTGTCATCTTGGTTCCCAATTGTGACCGAACCTGTCTGCGTCCAACATTACTGACTTCCAACTTTATCCAAACATCCAAGACTTCCTGTTTTACATGCCTGTCGCCTTTCCCATGCTGCTCAACGTGCCTGAAGTGCGGCGGTCCGGAGAACTCGGCAGACTGTTCCTCTGCTGGTCATCAAAGTTCTCCGTCCAACTATGAGCGCCGTGAGGTTTTACTTACAACCTGGGCTTGGAGAGGATGGAGAGCGTGTGTGGATCCGCACTGTTTTATATCCAACCACCTGAGACGGTTTCCAGAATACAAGACTGAATAAACTCCTGGACTGGAGAACCGCGAGTATGGGACATTCTTCAGTGGGATTTTAACGATACGTTTTTCAACCTCACACTGAAACATGTCTTATTTCTGGAGTGTTGAGAGGTTTTGCCCAGATGTGCCTTCCTCCTTACGGAGATGACGACATTTTCGCCAACCAGATAACATGTTTTATATCTCAAGGTTTGGACAATAACGATGGAACAAAACCTGTTTACCGGTCACTTCATCATTATGGGGGCCGTCCGAACCCGAACAGCAAATCTACGTCCCTGTCCAGTCCAACATCGAACCGCTATCCCCGTCTGCGGCGGCGGCGGCTTACTGCTGTCACGATTCCTTCGCAGGTCATATACACGTCCACTCCATCCCCCTGCTCCCCATTGATGACGTCTACATGGGAATGTGTCTAGAAAAGGCTGGACTTAGACCTACATCTCACTTTGGAGTAAGGACAGCAGGCCTGCCCGTTCCCTCAGGAAAGATGGAGGCTAACAATCCGTTCTACTACCGTGAGGTTCTTCTGGTCCACAGGTTCCTCCCACAAGAGATTTTTATCATGTGGCATGAAATCCATCAGGAAGATGTGCTGGATTAAAAAACACAACAACTGATCAGTGAGATTTTTATTCTCCTAAAATTCTCTGAGAACTGTGAAAGACTGCAGGACACTCGAGGAGACTGTGGTAGACTGGGGAGACTATAAGAAACTTTGGAATGTCATATGAGACTGGAGGAGATTTTGGGAGACTGGGGAAATTATAGGGGTCTGGGAAGAATTGGAAGAAGGGGGGGGTTTATGGAAGTCTGAGGAGACTGAGGTAGACTAGGGGAAGAATTAGGGAAACCGTGAGAGGGGCAACTGAGAAAGACTAGGGGAGACTGGAGAAGAATGTGAGAGACTTTGGGAGAAGATTGGAGATTTTGCAAAAAGATGAGATGCTGGTAAAGGCTAGAGAAAACTAGAAAAGACCTGGAGAGACCATGAGAGATTGGAAAAAAGGCTGAGCAAGACTGGAGTAAACTTAAAGAAACTGTCTACACTGGGGGACTGATGGACACTAGTAGACACAATAGGGGAAGATGAGAGATCAGAGGACTATAAAAGGCTATAAGACACTTTTAAAGACTGAAGGTACTGAGGGAGACAATAAAAAATGCAGAAACTTGTGAGAGGCTGGGAGAGACTATTAGAGACTGTTAGACACCAGAAAACAAGGGGAGACTGTGAGAAAACTGAAGGACAACTGGGGAGACTGGGATAAAGACTAGGGGACACCGTGAGAGTCTGGCACTAGACGGGGGAGACATGAGGAAAGAGCAGCTAGTTTCGAAAGGTCTGATCTGCACTGAGCTACAAAACACAAGCGGAAGTGCAGCTTTTAGAGAGGAACTGACTTTTATCTGATCGGAACATCTGAGTGAGATTCAGCATGAGGAAAGTTGTGGTGAGGTTCAGAGGGCGTTAAAGGCAGTTAACAAACGGTTCCAACAGAAAACCAAAGTCGAGCAAAGATTAAATTTACTGCATAGAAATAAAACTCAAATAGCACAAAAAACGGACGAATGTATGAAAAAATCATAAAAATAAATGAAGAGAGAGAAACTGTAAATACCACCAGAACAGGTTTCACCGCTCGGCTGATGAGACGTGAGCACCAAACTAGGATTCTATACTCGTCTCAGGGAGCGAGGCTCCACCAATCACAATCCAGCTACACAAAAATCCTGCAATAATAAAAGGATAAAACAGGTCCAATTATAGAAATTAACCAGTGGCATCCGACCAATCAGAGTCCAGAACTTTGTGGTGTCGTGATTTTTTAGGATTTTTGTGTGAATAAAAAGCTTTCTTGGTTAAAGGTTAAAATATATTGAGGGGTCAGAAGCTCCTCCTCGTTCTGTCTGTCTGTCTGTCTGTCTGCCTGTCTGTCTTTATTGAGCTTCTCCACTAAGAGATGAGGTGAGCTATGAGAACTTCTCTCCTCCTGGCTGTGGTCCAGCAGTGCATGCTGTAGGTCTGAGTGCAGCTCTGGAAGCTCCATGCAGATGAAACGCTCAGCTGAAGAGCCGTCTGTCCTGCGTTCCACTGCTCACACACCTGACCGTGCAGGAGGATCCGTGTGAAGCAGCTGAAGTTCCTAAGAAGCTCATAAGTGTGTCAGCTGCTGAAGATGGTTTAGATGCCACAAGACACACACACAGTGCATACACTACACACTGTACACACACGCCACAGAAACACTATACGCAATACACACATCAAACACTCTATCAAACACTGCACTAATAGATTAGACAATATTCCATTAGATTCCATTAGATTCCATTAGATTCCATTAGATTAGAATAAATAATATTAGATTGCATTGGATTAGATGAGATTAGAATAGATTAGATTGACTATAATTAGATTAGATTTCTAATTTCCCAATGAAATTGATTCAATAAATTCATCGTCTGTGTTTATTTAACAAATTTCTTTAAAAAATCTTGTCTTTGTTTATGATTGTAATTATTGACTCTACATGGTTCTCATACCCGCATGCCAACACTGACGTCTGATCACCTCCTCAGGTTCTCCTCAGGGTTTCAGACGCTAAATCATGGGACTTGCAGTCTGAGAATCTACTGTGTTTTTATTCTTCTCTGAATGAGGAAATCTCTCCATACTTACAGAGATCCTCTCTGGAGCTTTTCTGTGTGTGTGTGTGTGTGTGTGTGTGTGTGTGTGTGTGTGTGTGGGTAAATGTGTGTTGTCAATGTTTGTAAATTATGTGTGTATGTGATACTGTTCTTGTAAGTGTGTGGGTGTTTATGAAAACAGTTTATGCCAGGATGCGGCTTTGTGTGTGTGTGTGTGTGTGTGTGTGTGTGTGTGTGTGTGTGTGTGTGTGTGTATTTTCTGCTGACCACGCCCGAGTTTCCGCACCTCTAATCATCAGCTCACAGACTGTTAATGTTCCTTTCCATTTACAGCAGAAGCGAAACAAAACAATGTGCATATCAAATTATTACACACACTTTTCCAAGATTACAACACAAAAACCCACAACATGACGAGAGCTGCCTCTTCCTTAAA
The DNA here is from genome assembly GCA_005784505.1 of Bagarius yarrelli. Lineage (NCBI taxonomy): Eukaryota > Metazoa > Chordata > Actinopteri > Siluriformes > Sisoridae > Bagarius > Bagarius yarrelli. The sequence goes on along the minus strand of VCAZ01000343.1, from coordinate 108,866 downwards.
TCTGCCTTCCTGCAGTGTTCTATCAGCAGAGTGTTCTATCAGCAGTGTGTTCTATCAGCGGAGTGTTCTATCAGCAGTGTTCTATCAGCAGTGTTCTATCAGTAGAGTGTTCTATCAGCAGTGTGTTCTATCAGCAGTGTGTTCTTTCAGCAGAGTGTTTATCAGCAGAGTGTTCTATCAGCAGTGTGTTCTATCAGCAGTGTGTTCTATCAGCAGAGTGTTCTATCCGCAGTGTCTATCAGCAGATGTGTTCTATCAGAGAGTGTTCTATCAGCAGAGTGTTCTACAGCAGTGTGTTTCTATTCAGCAGAGTGTTCTATCAGCAGAGTGTTATGATCAGCAGTGTGTTCTATAAGCAAGTGTTTCTATCAGCAGTGTGTTTTAATCACAGAGTTTCTATTCAGCAGCGTGTTATATCAGCAGGTGTGTTTCTATACCGCAGTGTGTCTATCCGCCAGTGTTCTATCAGCAGAGTGGTCTATCGCAGAGTGTTTCTTCAGCAGTGTGTCTATCAGCAGTGTTCTATAAGCAGGGCGGTTCATCAGCAGTGTCTATCAACAGTGTCTTCACCAGTGTTCTATCAACAGTGTTCTATCAACAGTGTTCTATCAGCAGAGTGTTCTATCAGCAGATCTTCTATCAGCAAGCGGTCTTATATCAGCAGAGGTTTATCAGCCAGTGTGTGCTATCAGCAGTGTTCTATCAGCAGTATGTGTTTCATCAGCAGTGTTCATCAGCAGTGTCTATACAGCAGAGTGTTCTATCAGCAGTGTTCTTGATCAGCAGTGTTATATCAGCAGAGTGTTCTATCAGCCAGGGGTTCTATAGCAGTGTGTTATATTAGCAGAGTGTTCTATCAGCAGAGTTGTTCTGTCAGCAGTGTTTATCAGTTAGAGTGTTCTATCAGCAGTGTGGTCTATCAGCAGTTGTGTTCTATCAGCAGGGTTCTATCAGCAGTGTGCTATCAGAAGTGTGTTCTATCAGCAGTGTTGATCAGCAGTGCGTTATATCAGGCAGAGTGTTTCTATCAGCAGTGTTCTATCAGCAGTGTGTTTCTATCAGCAGTGTTCTATCAGCGAGTTCTATCAGCAGTGTGTTTATCAGCAGTGGGTTCTATCAGCAGAGTGTTCTATAAGCGACGTGTTCTTCAGGAAGGTGTTCTATCAAGCAGTGTTTCTATCAGGTGTGTCTCTATCAGCAGCAGTGTTCTATAAGCAGTGTGTTCTATACGCAGTGTTCGATCCGCAGTGTGTTTTCAGCCGTGTGTTCTATCAGCAGTGTTTCATAGCAGTGTTCTTTTCAGCAGAAGTTTCTCTCGCGAGGTATATCTATCAGTGTGTTCTATCAGCAGTGGGTTCATCAGCAGACTGTTCTTTCAGCAGAGTGTTCTATCCGCGTGTTTGTCTATCAGCAGTGTGTTCTTCAGGCACGGTTCTAGCCGCCAGTGTTTTTATCAGCAGAGTGTTTCTATCAGCAGAGTGTTCTATCAAGCCAGTGTGTTCTCATCCGCAGTGTTCATCAGCAGTGTGTTTATCAGCCGTGTTCTATCACCAGTGTTTATATCAACAGTGTTCTATAAGCAGAGTGTTACTATCAGCAGACTTTTATAGCAGAGTGTTCTATCGGCAGATGTTCTGATCAGCAGTTGTGTGCCATCAGCAGTGGTATATCAGCAGTGTGCTATCAGCAGAGAGAGTGTTCTTTCAGCATGGTTTCGAGCAGCAGTGGTGTCTATCAGCAGGTGTTTCTATAAACAGTGGTTTGTCTTTCAGCCGTGTTGTTTATCAGCAGTGTTACTATCAGCCGTGTCTCTATCAGCAGAGTGTTCTATAAGCGAGTGTTCTGTCAGCAGGTGTTATATCGCAGTGGTTCTGTCAGCAGTGTGTTTGTCAGCAGTGTTCTATCAGTAGGTGTTCTTCAGCAGAGGTTCATCAGCAGAGTGTTCTATCAGCATTGTGTTCTATCAGCAGTGTTTATCAGCAGACGTGTTCTATCAGCACATGTTCTATCGCAGAGTTTCTTTTTCTATCAGCAGTGTTCTATAAGGAGAGTGTTCTATCAACAGTGTGTTTCTATCACCCGTGTGTTCTATCAGCACGTGTCTCTCAGACAGAGATGTTATATCAGCAGTGTTCTATACAGCTAGTGTGTGTTCTTCAACAGTGTGTTCTATACAGCAGTGTTCTACAGCAGAGTGTTCTATCAGCAGGTGTTCTATAGCAGAGTGTGCTACAGCAGTGTTCTATCAGCAATGTTCTATCAGCAGGTGTTATATAGCGAGTCTATTCAGCAGTGTGTTCTACAACAGTGTGTCTATCAGCAGTCATTTTCTATCAGCAGAGTGTTCTATCAGCAGTGTTCTGTCATCAGTGTTCTATAAACAGTGTGTTCTATCAGCCGTGTTCTATCAGCAGTGTGTTCATCAGCCGTGTTCTATCAGCAGCAGAGTGTTCTTTCAGCGTGTTCTTCAGCGTATTCTATCGCAGAGTGTTCTATCAGCAGTGTTCTATCAACAGTGTTATATCAACAGTGTTCTATCAGCGAGTGTTCTATCAGGCAAAGTGTTCTATCAGCAGAGTGTTGTCGAAGCAGAGTGTTCTTTCCGCGGTTCTTATCCGCAGTGTTCTATCAGCAGTGTGCTCTGTCGCAGTGGTTCTGTCAGCAGAGTGTGTTCTGTCAGCACAGTGTGTTCGCAGCAGTGTGTTTCTATCAGCGAGTGGTCTATCCGCAGTGTTCTATCAGCAGTGTTGTTCATCACAGTGTGTTCATCAGCAGTGTTCTATCAGCAGAGTGTTTCTTTGCAGCCGTGTTCGATCAGCGTGTTCTATCAGCAGCGTGTTAGATCAGCAGAGTGTTCTATCAGCCGGGTTCTATAAGGAAGAGTTTTCTATCACAGTGTTTATCAGCGTGGTCTATCAGCAGGTGTGTTTCTGTCAGCAGTGTTCTTACAGCAGAGTGTTCATCAGCAGTGTTCTATCGCAGTGTGGTTCTGTCAGCAGTGTGTTGATCAGCAGGTAGTTCTATCAGGCAGTGGTTCTGTCAGCAGTGTGTTCTGTCAGCCGTGTGTGTTCTGTCACAGGGTGTTTATCAGCAGAGTGTTCTATCAGCAGGGTTCTTCAGCAGTGTTCTATCAACAGTGTGTTCTATCAGCAGTGTGATATCAGCAGAGGGTCTTTCAGCAGTGTCTATCAGCAGTGTCTATCAGAGAGTGTTTATATTCAGCAGAGTAGTGTTCTAGAAGGAGAGTGTCTATAGGAGCGTGTATATAAAGGAGAGGGTTCTATCAGCAGAGTGTGCGCTAAGGAGAGTGTTCTATAAGGAGAGTGTTCTATCAGCGGATGTTCTATCAGCAGTGTTCATCAGTTGCAGAGTGTTCTATCAGCGGAGGGTGCTATCCAGCGAAGTGTTTATATAGGAGAGTTGGTGCTATCAAGCAGATGTTATATCAGCAGTGTGTTTATATAAGACAGTGGTGTTCTATAGCAGTGTGCTATCCAGCAGAGTTGTTCTATAAGCAGAGTGTTCTATCGCAGTGACGTGTGTTCTCATAAGCGAGTGTTCTATCAGGCAGTGGGTTCTATCCGCAGGTTCATATCAGCAGAGGGTTATATCAGCAGAGTGTCTATCAGCAGAGTGTGGTCTATCAGCAGAATGTTCATATCAGCAGTGTTCTATCAGCAGTGTGTTCTATCAGCAGAGTGTTCTATCAGCAGTGTTCTATCAGCAGTTGTTTTATCAGCAGATGTTCACTCCGAGTGTTCTATCAGCAGTTGTTCTATCAGCAGCAGTTTCTATCAGCAGAGTGTTGTATCAGCAGAGTGTTCTCTCAGCAGTGGTTCTATCAGCAGACAAACAGTTGTGTTAATATCAGCAGTGTTCTATCAGCAGAGTGTTCTATCAAGCAGGGTTCTATCAGCAGTGTTCTATCAGCAGTGTGTTCTATCAGCAGTGTTCTATAAACAGTGTTCTATCAGCAGTGCTTCGATCAGCAGCAGTCTTCTATCAGCAGTGTGTTCCTACGCTGTTCTATCAGGTGTTTTCTATCAGCAGTGTTCTATAGCAGTGTTCTGTAAGCAGAGTGTTTATCAGCAGTGTTCTATCAGCAGTGTCTATCAGCAGATCTTCTATCAGCAGAGTGTTCTATCAAGCCAGTGTGTTCTATTAGCAGAGTGTTCTATCAGCAGAGTGTTCTATATCGCAGTGTTCGATCAGCAGTGTGTTCTGTCGCAGTGTTCTATCAGTAGAGGTTCTATCAGCAGTGTGTTCTATCGCAGTGTTCATCAGCAGTGTTCTATCAGCAGGTGTTCTATCAGCAGTGTTCTATCAGCAGTGTGTTCTTTCAGTTCATCAGCAGTGTTCTATCAGCAGTGTTCTATGATCAGCAGTGTTCTTCAGAGTGTTCTATCAGCAGCAGTGTGTTCTATCCGCAGTGTTCTATCAGCAAGAGTGTTCTATCAGCAGCAGGTTCATCAGCAGAGTGTTCTATCAGCAGAGTTCTATCAGCAGTGTGTTCTATCAGGTTGTGTTCTATCAGCAGATGTTCTATCAGCAGTGTGTTCTAGCAGCAGTGTCTCAGCAGCGTGTGTTCTATCAGCATCTGTTCTATCAGACGTGCTATCCGCAGTGTTCTTTCAGCAGGTGTTCTACCAGCAGCAGTGTTCTATCAGCAGTGTGTTCTATCAGCAGGTGTCTATCAGCAGACTGTTCTATCAGAAGAGTGTTCTTATCAGCAGTGTGTTTCTATCGCAGGTTTTATAACAGTGTGTTCTATCAGCAGTGTTCTATCAGCAGTGTTTATTCAGCAGAGTGTTCTATCAGCAGTCATCAGTGTTCTATCAGCAGTTCTATCGATAGCAGCAGTGTTCTATCAACAGTGTTCTATCAACAGTGTGTCATCAGCGTTTCTATCAGCAGATGTTTCTCAGCAGAGTGTTCTATCAGCAGGACGTTCTATCAAGCAGAGTGTTCTATCAGCAGTGTGTTCCATCAGCAGTGTTCTATCAGCAGGTTCTATCATCAGAGTGTTCTTTCAGCCAGTGTTCTATCAGCAGTGTTCTTCAGCAGAGTGTTCTATAACAGTGTTGTTCTATCAGCCGTGTTCTATATTCAGAGTTTCTTCAGGCGGTGTATTAACAGTGTTCTGTATATCAGCAGTGTGTTCTGTCAGCAGTGTTTCTATCAGTTTTAGAGTGTTCTGTCAGCAGTGTGTTCTATCAGAAGAGTGTTCTATCGCAGTGTGTTTTATACAAGCGTGTTCTATCAGCAGTGTCTATCAGCAGAGTGTTCTATCAGCCGTGTTTCTATAAGGAGTGGTGTTCTATCAACAGTGTGTTCTCTCAAGAGTGTTCTCTCAGCAGGTGTTCTGTGTTTCACAGCAGAGTTCTATCAGCAGTGTGATTCTATCAAACAGTTGTGTTCTATCAGCAGTGTTCTATCAGCAGCAGAGTGTTCTATCAGCATCTAGCAGCGGGTTCTATCAGCAGAGTGTTCTATCAGCAGAGTGTTCTATCAGCAGATGTTCAGCAAGGTTCTATCAGCAGTGTGTCTATCAGCAGAGGGTTCTAAGCAGCAGTTGTGTTCTATCAGCAGTATTCTATCAGGCAGTGTTCTATCGCAGGTTCTGATCAGCAGTGTCTATAAACAGGGTTTCTTTCCGCCGTGTTCTATCAGCAGTGGTGTTCTATCGCCGTTGTTCTATCAGCGAGCAGAGTGTTCTTTCAGCAGTGTTTTTCAGCCGTTCTATCAGCAGTGTTCTTTCAGAGTGTCTATCAGCAGAGTGTTCTATCAGCAGTGTTCTATCAGCAGTGTTCTATCAACAGTGTGTTCTATCAGCAGAGTGTTCTATCAGCAAAGTGTTCTATCAGCAGAGTGTTGTATAAGCAGAGTGTTGTATAAGCAGGTGTTCTATCAGCAGTGTTCTATCAGCAGTGTTCTATGTGGGTCTGTCAGCAGGTGTTCTGTCAAGCAGTGTTGTTTCGTCAGCAGTGTTTCTGTCAGCAGTGTGTTCTATCAGCAGTGTTCTATCAGCAGAGTGTTCTATCAGCAGTGTTCTATCAGCAGTGTTCTATCAGCAGTGTTCTATCACAGTGTTTCTATCAGCAGTGTTCTATCAGCAGGTGTCATCAGCAGAGTGTTCTTTCAGCAGTGTTCTATCAGCAGGTGTTCTAGCCAGAGTGTTCTATCAGCGAGGGTTCTATTCAGCCGAGTTCTATAAGGAGAGTTCTATCAACAGTGTTCTATCAGCAGAGTGTTCTATTAGCAAGTGTTCTGTCAGCGTGTGTTTGTCAGCAGTGTGTTTATCAGCAGGTGTTCTGTCAGCAGTGTGTTCTGTCAGCAGTGTGTTCTAGCAGCAAGTGTTTCTATCAGCAGGTGTTCTATCAGCAGAGTGTTCTATCAGCAGTGTTCTATCAGCAGGGTTCTATAAGGATAGCAGTGTTCTATCAATCAGTGTGTTCTATCATCAGCAGCAGAGTGTTCTTCAGCAGCAGAGTGTTCATGTTCTATCAGCAGAGTTTGTTCATATTCAGCAGAGTGTTCTATCAGCCGTGTTCTATAAGGAGCAGTTTTCTATCAACAGTGTTCTATCAGCAGTGTTCTATATCAGCAGTGTGTTCTGTCAGCAGTGTTCTATCAGCAGAGTGTTCTATCAGCAGTGTTTCTATCAGCAGTTTGTTCTGTCAGCAGTGTGTTTATCAGCAGTGTGTTCTATCAGCAGTGTGTATGTCAGCAGTGTGTTCTGATCAGCAGTGTGTTCTATCAGCAGTGTGTTCTATCAGCAGTGTGTTCTATCAGCAGTGTGTTCTATCAGCAGAGTGTTCTATCAGCAGTGTTCTATCAGCAGTGTTCTATCAGCAGTGTTCTACACCAGTGTGTTCTATCAGCAGAGTGTTCTATCAGCAGTTCTATCCAGTGTTCTCATATCAGCAGTGTTCTATCAGCAGTGTGTCATCTATTCAGCAGGAAGTGTTCTATCAGAGTGTGTTCTATCAACAGTGTCTATCAGTTATCATCAGCAGTGTTCTATCAGCAGAGTGTTCTATCAGCAGCAGAGTGTAGCAGTGTCCGCAGTGTGTTCTATCAACAGTGTGTTCGATCGCAGAGTGTTCTATCAGGCAGTGTTCAGCAGCAGTGTTTCTATCAGCAGGTTCTATCAGCAGAGTGTTCTATCAGCAGTGTTCTATCAGCAGTGTTCTATCAGCAGTGCTTGTGTTTTATCCAGCAGAGTGTTTTCAGCAGTGTTCTATCAGCAGAGTGTTCTATCAGCAGAGTGTTCTATCAAGCAGGTTCTATCAACAGTGTTTTATCAGCAGGTGTTCATCGCAGGTGTTCTATCAGTTTCACGAGTGTTCTATCAGTTCATCAGAGTCAGAGTGTTTTATCAGCAGAGTGTTAGATAGAGCAGTTGTTATAACGCAGCGTGTTCTATCAGCAGAGTGTTCTATCGCAGGTGTTCTACGCAGTGTGTCTCATCAGCAGTGTTCTTCAGCAGTGTTCTATCAGCGTTTGTTCTTTTTGTTCTATAGCAGCAGGTGCTACAACAGTGTTTGTGATCAGCAGAGTGGTTCTGCATCAGCAGGGATGTTTCTATCAGCATCAGGGTGTTCTATCAGCAGTGTTCTATGACAGCAGTGTTCTATCAGCAGTGTTCGGTTCAGTGTATATCCAAGAGTGTTCATCAGTGTTCATCAGTGTGTTCTATCAGCAGTGTTCTATCAGCAGAGTGTTCTATCAGCAGGAGTTCATCAGCAGCTGTTTATCAGCAGTGTGTTCTATAGCAGAGTGTTCTATCAGTGCAGCAGTGTTCTATATCAGCAGAGTGTTATATCAGCATGTGTGTTCTATCAGCAGAGTGTTCTATCAGCAGAGTGTTCTATCAGAGGTGTTCTACAGCAGTGTTCTTTTCTATCAGCAGTGTTCTCAGCAGAGGTTCTATCAGCAGAGTGTTCTATCAGCAGACTGTTCTATCAGCAGAGAGTGTTTATCAAAGCAGTGTTCTATCAGCAGGTGTTCTATCAGCATGTGTTCCATCAGCAGTGTTCTATCAGCAGTGTTCTAGGTTCTTTCAGCATGGTTCTATCAGTTCTTTCAGCAGATTTATCAGCAGTGTGTTCTATACAGCAGTGTTCTATCAGTGTGTTATATCAGTGTTCTATCAGGTTGTTCTATTCAGCAAGTTTATCAGCCGTGTATATCAGTTCTATCAGCGTGTTCTATAAGCAGAGTGTTCTGTCAGCAGAAGAGTGTTATATCAGCAGTGTTCTGTCAGCAGGTGTTCTGTCAGCAGTGTTCTATCAGTAGAGTGTTCTGTCAGCAGTGTTCTAAGAGTGTTCTATCAGCAGTGTTCTACAGCAGAGTGTTCTATCAGCAGTGTTCTATCAGCAGAGTGTTCTATCAGCAGTGTTCTATCAGAAGAGTGTTCATCAGCAGTGTTCTATCAGAGAGTGTTCTATCAGAGTATTATCAGCAGGTGTTCTATCAACAGTGTGTTAGTGTTCTATTCAGCAGTGTTCTACTCAGCAGAGTGTGTTCTATCAGCAGCAGGCAGTGTGTTCTATGTGTTCTATCAGCAGTGTATCAGCAGTGTTCTATCAGCAGAGTGTTCTATCAGCAGCAGTGTTCTATCAGCAGTATCAGCATGTTCTATCAGCAGAGTGTTTCTATCAGAAGAGTTCTATCTAGTGTGTTTTCAGCAGTGTGTTCTATCAGCAGTTTCTATCAGCGGTGTTCTATCAGCAGCAGTGTTCTGTCAGCAGTGTGCTGTCAACAGTGTGTCTGGTGTTCTATCAGCCGTGTGGCAGAGTGTTCTATCGCAGGGCAGTTGTGTTCTCATTAAGCAGCCGTGTTCTATCAGCAGAGTTTCGTTAAGCCGTGTTCTTCCAGAGTTTCTATCAGCAGGAGTGTTCTTCATCAGTGTTCTATCAGCAGCGTGTTCTATCAAGCAGAGTGTTCTATCAGCAGTGTTATTCAAGGCAGTGTTTCTGTATCAACAGTGTTCTATCAGAGAGTTCGATTCAGCAGAGTGTCAGCAAGAGTGTCTATCAGCAGAGTGTTCTATTTAAGCAGAGTGTTCATCAGCAGTGTTTATCAGCGGGTGGTCAGCAGTGTGTTTGTCAGCAGGGTGTTCTGTCAGCAGTGTGTTCTATCAGCAGAGTGTTCTATCAGCGTTTCTATCAGCAGTGTTCTATAAATATCAACAGTGTGTCTATCAGCAGTGTTCTATCAGCAGAGTTTTTTCAGCGTGGTTCTTATCGATAGCAGTGTTCTATCAGCAGGAGTGTTCTTCATAACAGTTATATCAGCAAGAGTGTTCTATCAAGTGTTCTATCAGCAGAGTGTTCTATCGCAGAGTTTCTATAAGCAGTGTTATAGTTCTATCAGCAGTGTGGTCTATCAGCAGTGTTCTATCAGCAGTTTCTATTCAGAGTGTTCTGTTCTTATCAGCAGTGGTTCTATCAGCAGAGGTTGTTCTATCAGCAGGTGTTCTATCAGAAGAGTGTTCTATTAAGCAGTGTTCTATCAGCAGGTGTTCTATCAGAGTGTGTTCAGTCAGCAGTTGTTCTGCTAGCAGAGTGTTCTCTTCAGCAGTGTGTTCTATCAGCAGTGGGTTCGCAGAGTGTTCTATCAGCAGAGTGTTCTCTAGAACAGTTCTATCAGCAGTGTTATAGCAGTGTTTTCAGCAGAGGTTCACTACAGCAGTTGTTCAAGCAGTGTTTATCAGCAGTGTGTTCTATCAGCAGTGTTCTGTCAGCAGTGTGTTCTGGCAGAAGGGAGTTCAGATCAGAGTGTGTTCTATGTGTTCAGCAGTGTGTTTATCAGCAGTGTGTTCTATCAGCAGAGTGTTCTATCCAGCGTGTTCAGTGTCAGCAGTGTGTTCTATCAGCAGTGTTCTATCAACATGTGGATGAGTGTTCGATCAGTGTTCATCAGCAGTGTTCTATAAGCAGCAGTGTTGTTTCTATCAGCAGTGTTCTATCAGCAGTTGTTCTGTCAGCAGTGTTCTATCAGTGTGTGTTCATCACGTTGTCAGCTTCTATCAAACAGTGTTCTATCAGCAGAGTGTTCTATCATCAGCAGTGTTCTATCAGCAGAGTGTTCATCAGAGTGTTCTGAAGATGTGAGAGTGTTCTATGCAGGAGTGTGTTCTATCAAGCAGTGTTCGATCAGCAGAGTGTTTACTATCAGCAGTGTTCTATCAGCAGAGTGTTCTATCAGCAGCAGAGTGTTATATTTTATAAGTGGAGAGTGTTCTATCAAGAGTGTGTTCTATCAACAGTGTTCGATCAGCAGAGGTTTATCAGCAGAGGTTCTATCAGCAGTGTTCTATCAGCAGTGTTCTATCAGCAGAGGTTCTATAAGGAGTTCTATCTAGCAGCAGTGTTCTCTCAGCAGTGGTTCTATCAACATCAGCAGAGTGTTCTATCAGCAGAGTGTTCTATCAGAGTGTTCTATCAGCAGTGGTTCTATCAGCAGATCAGAGTGTTCTATCACAGTGTGTTCTATCAGCAGTGTTTGTAGTGTATCTAGCAGAGTGTTTCTATCAGCAGTGTTCTTGTCAGCAGTGTTTGTTCTATCAGCAGTGTTCTGTTCTATCAGCAAGTGTTGTCAGTTCTATCAGAGTGTTCTATCAACAGTGTGTTCTATAATCTGTGCTATCAGAGAGTGTCTATAGCAGTGCATCAGCAGTGTTTGTCAGCAGTGTTCTATCAGCAGAGTGTTCTATCAGCAGGTTTTCTATCAGTCAGTGTTCTATCAGAGTGTTGCAGGGTGTTCTATCAGTGTCTATCAGTGCATCAGTGTTCTGTCAGCAGTGTAATCGTTCTATCAGCAGCAGAGTGTTCTATGTTCTATCAGCAGTGTTCTGTAGTGTTCAGCAGTGTTCTATCAGCAGTGTCTGTGTTCATCAGCAGTTCATGTGTTCTGTCAGCAGTGTGTTCTATCAGCAGGTGTTCTATCAGCAGAGTGTTCTATCAGAGTGTTCTATCAGCGTTCAGAGCAGTGTGTTATATCCAGCAGGTGTGTTCTATCAGCAGTCCGCAGTGTTCTATCAGCAGCAGAGGTTCTATCAGCAGTGTTCTATCAGCAGTGTTATATCAACAGTGTGTTTCTATCAGCAGTGTTCTATCAGCAGAGTGTTCTATCAGCAGTGTTCTATCAGCAGTGTTCTATCAGCAGTGTTCAGCAGTGTGTCTATCAGCAGTGTGTTCTATCAACAGTGTGTTCTATCAACAGTGTCTTCTATCAAGCACAGTGTTCTATCAGCAGAGGTTCTATCAGCCGTGTTTCTATAAGGAGAGTGTTATCAAGAGTGTGTTTTATCAACAGTGTTCGATCAGCAGAGTGTTCTATCAGCAGAGTGTTCTCTCAGCAGCAGTTCGTGTGTTATGTCAGCAGAGTGTTCTATCAGCAGTTGTTCTATCAGCAGTGTTCTATCAGCAGTAGTGGTTCTTTTATCATCAGTGTTCTATCAGCAGTGTTCTACTCAGCATGTTCTATCAGCAGGTGTTCTTAGTTCATCAACAGTGGTTCTATCAACAGTGTGTTCTCAACGATCAGCGAGTGTTTTCTTCAGCAGTGTTCTATCAGCAGAGTGTTCTATCAGAGTTCTATCAGCAGTGTTCTATCACAGAGTGTTCTATCAACAGCTATGTGTTCTATCAACAGGTGTGTTCTATCAGCATCAGCAGTGAGCAGTGTGTTCTATCAACAGTGTGATTCTATCAGCAGTGTTTCTATAGCAGTGTTGCTTCAGCAGTGTTCTGTCATCAGAGTGTTCTATCAACAGTGTGTTCTATCAACAGTGTGTTCTATCAGTGTGTTCAGCAGTGTAGTGTTCTATCAGCAGAGTGTTCTATCAGCAGCAGAGTGTTTGTTCTCTCAGCAGTGTTCTATCAGCAGGTGTTCTCATCAGCAGCAGTGTGTTCTATCAGAGTGTTCAGCATATCAGCAGTGTTTCTATCAGCAGTGTTCTATCAGCAGTCAGCAGAGTGTTCTGTCAGCAGTTGTTCAGTGTTATCAGCAGAGTGTTTCTGTCAGCAGAGTGTTCTATCAGCAGTGTTCTATCAGCAGGTTCTTCAGCAGAGTGTTAGTGTGTTCAGCAGTGTGTTCTATCAGCAGGTGTCTGCAGCAGTGTTCTATCAGCAGAGTGTTTCTTCAGCAGTGTGTTCTATCAGCAGTCAACAGGTGTTCTATCAGCAGTCTGTCAGCAGTGTTATATCAGCAGAGTGTTCTATCAGTTCTATCAGTGTTCTATCAGCAGTGTTCTGTCAAAGTGTTCTGTCAGTGTTTCTATCAGCAGTGTTTATCAGCAGAGTGTTTCTATCAGCAGTGTTCTATCAGCAGTGTTCTATCAGGCAGTGTTCTGTCAGCAGTGTGTTCTATCAACAGTGTGTTCTATCAACAGTGTCTTCTATCAAACAGTGTTCTATCAGCAGAGTGTTCTATCAGCAGTGTTCTATCAGCAGAGTGTTCTATCAGCAGTGTTCTATAAGGAGAGTGTTCTATCAAGAGTGTGTTCTATCAAACAGTGTTCGATCAGCAGAGTGTTCTATCAGCAGAGTGTTCTATCACAGAGGGTTCTATCAGCCGTGTTCTATAAGGAGAGTGTTCTATCAAGAGTGTGTTCTATCAAACAGTGTTCGATCAGCAGAGTGTTCTATCAGCAGAGTTCTATCAGCAGTGTGTTCTGTCAGCAGAGTTCTATCAGCAGTGTTCTATCAGCAGAGTGTTCTATCAGCAGTGTTCTATCAGGCAGGTTCTATCAAGCAGTGTTCTATCAAGTGTTTCAACAGGTGTTCTATCAGCAGTGTTCTATCAGCAGGGTTCTATCGCAGAGTTATTCAGATGTTCTATCAGAGCAGTGTTCTATCAGCAGTGTTCTATGCAGCAGAGTGTTCTATATCAAACAGTGTGTTCTATCAACAGTGTGTTCTATCAGCAGAGTGTTCTATCAACAGTGTGTGTTCTATCAGCAGTGTTCTGTCAGCAGTGTGTTCTATCAAGCATGTTTGTGTTAGTGTTTCTATCAACAGGTGTTCTATCAGCAGAGTGTTCTATCAACAGAGTGTCAGCAGAGTGTTCTATCAAACAGTGTGTTTCTAGGTTTCTATCACAGTGTGTTCTATCAGCAGTGTTCAGCAGTGTCTATCAGCAGTGTTCTATCAGCAGAGTGTTCTGTCAGCAGTGTCTATCATCAGTGCAGAGTGTGTTCTGTCACAGTTTCAAGCAGTGTGTTCTATCAGCAGTGTGTTCTATCAGAGTGTTCTATCAGCAGGGTGTGCAGCAAGTGTCTATCAGCAGTGTTCTGCTATCAGCAGAGTCAGAAGTGTTCTATCAGCAGAGTGTTCTATCAGCAGTGTTTCTATCAGCAGTGTGTTCTATCAGCAGATGTGTTTCTGTCAGCAGTGTGTTCTCTCAGCAGTGTTCTATAAACAGTGTTCTATCAGCAGAGTGTTCTCAGCAGTGTTTCTATCAGCAGAGTGTTTCTATTCAGTGTGTTCATCAAGCAGTGTTCTATCAGTTCAGCAAGTGTTCTATCACAGTGTGTTCTATCAACTGTCTATCAGCAGAGTTCTATCAGCAGTGTGTTTCTATCAGCAGCTATCAGTGTCTATCACAGAGTGTTCTATATATCAGCAGTGTTTATCAGCAGAGTGTTCTATCATCAGCAGTGTTCTATCAGCAGTGAGAGTGTCTTTCAGCAGAGTGTTATCAATCGTGTGTGTTCTATCAGTGCAGTGTTGGTTCTATCAGTGTGTTCTATAACAGGTGTTCTATCAACAGTGTTCTATGTGTTCTTCAGCAGTGTTCTATCAGCAGAGTGTTCTATCAGAGCAGAGTGTTCTTCGTTGTTCATCAGCAGTGTTCTATCAGCAGAGTGTGTTCTATCAGCAGAGTGTGTTCAGCAGTGTTCTATCAGCAGTGTGTTCTATCAGTGCAGCAGGTGTTCTATCAGCCAGAGTGTTCTATCAGCAGAGTGTTCTATCAGCAGTGTTAGTGTCGCAGTGTGTTCTGTCAGCAGCAGTGTGTCTATCAGCAGTTCAGTGTTCGTCTATCAGCAGTGTTTCTATCAGCAGTTCTATCAGAGTGTTCAGCTATCAGCAGAGTGTTTCTATCAGCAGTGTTTCCAGAGTGTTCTATCAGCAGAGTGTTCTATCAGTGCAGTAAGCAGTTTCTTAGCAGAGTGTTCTATCAGGCAGTGTTTCATCAGCAGAGTGTTCTATCACAACAGTGTGTTCAGTGTCAGCAGCTATGTTCTATCAGCAGAGTGTTCTATCAGCAGAGTGTTCTATCAGCAGCAGAGTGTTCTATCAGCAGTGGTGTGTTCTGTCCAGCAGTGTGTTCTATCAGCAGTGTTCTATTCAGCCAGTGTTCTTCAGCAGAGTGTTCTATCAGCAGAGTGTTCTATCAGAGTGTTCTATCAGTATATCAGAGTGTTCTATCAGCAGAGTGTTCATCAGCAGTGTTCTATCGCAGTTCATCAGAGTGTTCTATCAGCAGAGTGTTCTATCAGCAGCAGAGTGTGTTCAGCAGTGTTCTGTCAGCAGTGTTCTATAAACAGTGTGTTTCTATCAGCCGTTCCCGTTTCTATCAGCAGTGTGTCTATCAGCAGTGTTCTATCAGCAGAGTGTTCTTTCAGCAGTGTTCTTCAGCAGTGTTCTATCAGCAGAGTGTTCTTTCAGCAGTGTTCTATCAGCAGTGCAGAGTGTATCAGCAGAGTGTTCTTTCAGCAGTGTTCTTCAGTGTTCTTCAGCAGCAGTGTTCTATCAGCAGAGTGTCTTATCAGCAGTGTTCTATCAGCAGTGTTCTATCAGCAGAGTGTTCTATCAGCAGTGTTCTATCAGCAGTGTTCTATCAGCATGCAGGTTTCTATGCAGAGTGTTCTATCAGCAGTGTTTTCACGAGTGTTCTATCAGCAGTGTTCTATCAGCAGAGTGTTTCTATCAGCAGTGTTCTATCAGCAGAGTGTTCTATCAGCCTGAAGTCACCCGCCCGCACCTCCCGCACCTCCCATACCGCCCCGCACCTCCCGCAACCGCCCTCCCTACCGCCCCGCAACCGCCCGTACCGCCCGCACCGCCTGTACCGCCCGCACCTCCCATACCGCCCGCACCTCCCGCACCTCCCATACCGCCCGCAACCGCCCGTACCGCCCCGCACCGCCTGTACCGCCCGCACCCTCCCATACCGCCCGCACCTACGCCCGCACTCCCGCACCTCCCATACCGCCGCAACCGCCCGTACCGCCCGCACCGCCTGTACCGCCCGCACCTCCCATACCGCCCGCAACCTCCCGCACCTCCCATTACCGCCCGCACCTCCCGCACCTCCCATACCGCCGCAACCGCACCGTACCGCCCGCACCGCCTGTACCGCCCGCACCGACTCCCATACCGCCCGCACCGACCTTTAGAACAGATTCAGTTCTGCTGAGGTTTCACTGTATTATAATAAATTTGGCGTGGAATTAGAACGAACAGAGAAATAGTGAGAAGCTGCAATCTTTCACTACAGATGAATCTTTTAGACTTTTTTAATCTTTGTAAATCTAATAAATTCTAATTAATTATTAAAAAAAAAACTTTTAACAGCTTTTTACTCCATTTTTATTTAAATTATATTTTAAAGTAAAAAACGAAATGAATTCTTTAAAGAACTTGATGTTTTTTTCTGTAACATTTCGTCATTTTAGCGCTGATATTAATGTAGCTGTTAAAAAAGAGCCGCTACGATAGATAAGCAAGAGAAAACGTAAGAGAAACGTAACCCGAATTAAACGTGTGTTAGATGCTAACTTACAGAATAGCATGTTAGCAACGTAGCTACGATAAATATTGACTTTTTTTTGTGAGAATCAGCGAGTTCAGGAATCTCAGGAGTCACGACTGGGGTTGTTTTGGGAAAGTGGCAGCTAAGTGGTAAAGGTGTTGGACTGCATATTGGAAGATTCTGGGTTCAATTCCCAGCACCTCCAAGCCTCCACTGCTGAGTCCCTGAGCAAGACCCTTAACTGCTCAGCTGGATAAGGAAAATGGGATAATATAAGTTGCTCTGGATGAAAGACATTGTTGTCTTTTTTTGAGGGTTACGAGGGAGACGGCGGGTTCTGGAGAGCATGACGCTGATCATTATCAACACCATGTGTCTGCTAACGATGCTGAAAATCATCGCACCAGAAAACTGCGAGAAAATCACATCTCTGAAGTCAATCCGTGAAGCTCAGCCTCCAGAAATCACAACCCCGATGTGTGAGAAGAAACAAGCTGTCGAGGAAATCAAGGGATTTTTCGATCTTCCGGCAAACATCCAGGAGTTTCTGTATTACCGCCACTGCCGGGACTTTCCCGCGCTACTCACCCTCCCCAACAAGTGCATGGTTCCCAAGGGGTCCAGAGAAACGTTCCTCCTGCTGGTCATCAAAAGTTCCCCTACCAACTACGAGCAGCAGGCAGTGCTGCGCAAGACATGGGCAAAAGAGCGGACGCAGGACGGGATGTTCATCCGCACTGTCTTCCTGACTGGCACCAGTGGATTCAGCTTGGAGAAATTGAGGGTAAACAAACTTCTAGAGCTGGAGAACAATAAGTACCAGGACATCCTGCAGTGAGACTTCGTCGACACCTTCTACAACCTCACGCTAAAGCAGGTCCTGTTCCTGGACTGGATGCAGGACTGGTGTCTTACCGCCGATTTCTTCTTCAACGGAGATGATGACATTTTTGCCAACACAGACAACATGGTGGATTTCCTGAAAGGTCAGCGCGACATTGATGGAAGCAAACACATGTTCACTGGACACATGCTTCGGAACAGCGTGCCTATCCGGGACAACAACACTAAATACTACATCCCAGAACAGATCGAACCCAACAACCTCTACCCTCCCTACTGCAGCGGTGGAGGCTACATCCTCTCCCGCTTCACCGCCATGACCATCTTCCACATGTCCCTCTCCGTCACTCTGATGCCCATTGACGACGTGTACATGTGCATGTGTCTGGAAAAAGCTGGCCTCATCCCCTCCACCCACAAGGGGGTCTGGGCAAATGGGCTCATTCTTCCTTCAAAGAAAATGGACGAATTAGATCCCTGCTTCTACCGGGATATGATCCTTGGCCACAAGTTCCTCCCTCACGAGATCTTTCTTCTGTGGGATCAGATACATTCGAAAGATTTAAACTGCGCCAAGAAAATGTCCAATCTGTAGTGAGCACATGCCAACGAGTCTGAGGGTATTTATTGTTCCGACTTTGGGAAAGACTATTGAATCTGATGTACATTCAGGTTCCTCGGGTTTCTGTAGAACTGATGTAAAATAAAGAGCTGGAATCTTTCAACAATAAGACGTCTGAGGAACACGTCCTGTTCTGCTTTTATTTTCTCCCTCTGTGATTTTTATGTTGGTTTTTTTCTGAAAATATAAAATATTTTTTTCTTTAATATTTATTTTTTTGCAGCTGTGTGCAGAGGTGTTGTGTAAGACAGATGGGCACTAAATATCCTGATGTGTTATAATTATTAAGTAATACCTATTTATTTGCCCCAAAATAAGTGAAATTTATTTTATTTACCAAACAAAACACACTTTACATTGACAGCATCTGGTAGACATCCTTTTCCAGTGTGACTTACATTCATCTCATTCATAAAACTGAGCTATCAGGGGCTCAGGGGCCCAGCGGTGTTAATTGGAGGGTGCTGGGAATTGAACCCACAGGTTGTTCCTGAAAATATTTGGAAGATCTGTGTGAAAAAAATTAACTGGGTGATGGTGAGTTCAATTCCCAGCACTACCCAGCGGCCACTGCTGGGCCCCTGATCAAGACCTTTAACCGTCAGCTGCTCAGATGAATAAAGAGATAAATTCGGTTGCTTCACTGCCCTCCGCCTGTCTGAGGAGCAGCAGCTGGTGGTTGATGGTCTGCAGTAAGAACTAAACTACTGGAATTTATTGAACTGGAACAAAATCGATCTGTCTGTCTGACTGTTTGTCGGATACACTGAATCTTTGTTGCTCCCAAACCTGTTCCACAGGTACCAGCAGCTGCCCAGCCACCATGTATCTCGTCATGCTCAGCAAGATTGGGTCTCCTGGCAGTACCGAAGCTTTGAGCAGGCTGGAATCTCTTATCCCTTCTCTTACTCTTGACCATTGTCTTTTTCTTTTTTCCCATGCAAGAGGGTCTATAACACTATGATAAGAGGGGGTCCAAAGAAACAAATGTCAATGTTCTGTAAAAAGGACAAATAAAGACATGAACATGAAGGAAAGTTTCATCAGTTTTTCAACAGATTTTAAATAATGACTTAAAGTATTTTTATTCCGACGGTATTCAGAATTCACCGCTTTACATAAACACACCTTGTGATTCATTCAGGATAATAACACACTCGGTGTCACACACATCACCGCATCAGCGTCACCGGATTCTCACCAGCAGCTTCAGCTTTTATTCAGCATTTTTTCAAATAATGCACATTCTGTCTGTGATGTAATAAAGCATGAGCTTCATTAGGAAACACCAGCAACAGTAACACCGTTCAGTGAAATTATTCAGCTGCAATTATCAGCTCAGTGAAATAAAAGTAGCTGAAAAACAGGTTTGTGGTTCATCACAGTTTACGCCACACGGAATTATTGGCCTTTCTACAATCAGTGAATAAACCGGAAACACAACATTTTTAAAATAAAACTATTTATCTAAAGTGCTGCAGGGGGAGAAGATTCGAACCAACCCGGAGGGCGGCTTCTCGACGGCGGTTCAGGCTGGGGGTTCCACAATAAACTAAAGAAACCTCATCAGCACGAGGGTATAAATCTGTCCATTACTTTTCTGTTACCACCAATTGACACTTAAACTACCAACAGTTAGAATAGATGAATATGTGGGAGAGCGTTTGAGTGATGCAGCATGTCAATGTTAGCATTGAGTCAACACTAATTAGCAAATAATTTATAATTAAAATAGTTTAATTACAATATTGTTACACTTAAATTACAAAATTAATGAGAAGAGAGAGAGAGAGAGAGAGAGAGAGAGAGAAACATAAAGAAAGAAAGAGAGAGAGAGACGGAAAGAAAGAGAGAGAAAGCAGAGCAAAGAAAAAGATCTTCAGACTACAGTTTTAGCCTCTGTGTTAAAAGGTGTGACCTCTATGTATACCTGGATTACACATAACACACACACTCTCATTATTTAAATCCGGTAAAGGATTGTTAGATTGCAGTAATCAGATTAACTGGAGAACCGGAAACACCTTCAATAACACACACTGTATCTGTGTATCGTAAGTCGAAGGACTACACTAACATCTACACTAACACTTATCTGATTCCGTCCTATTCCGAGCTCAGCGTCACCACCAGATCCAGTCTGTATCCAGTCCAGTTGGTGGATCAGCATAGAGACAATAAACCCCAGTGGCAGTTTCACACTGATGATCTTGTTCTTCTAGACGGGCCATCCCGACAAAACCACAGAATCTTTACTGCAGTATGGAAGAATCTGCTGGTTCATCTGCTCAGAGGAGAACTGCCCCCTCCATCTCCCCAACCAGGAATGCCAGATGCTCTTTTATTACTCATGCTATATTTGGGACAGTAAAGCAAAAGTCTTTGATCATTTTTTAAAATGTATCACACACTTATATCATACACGAGTGTATGCCATTCACACCAACCATGAATGCTTGGAAACCTCCTAATTAATAATGATGCATTTTCTCTGTTACATTAATTAGTTAAATGACACGGCACTCCTTTTTCTTTCAGCACTTAATCTTCCACATTTTTTCTGCCTGTTTACCACCGTACCACCATTTCACACCATCATAAACCCTGACACTTTCCCACTGCCACCTAACCCAAAACTCCTGCAGGTTCAGGAGAGATGAAACTGAGAGCAAACGCCTCATGCAGCCGACTATCACCCCTGATGCCAGAGGAAAAATTCGCGCCAGCTGTGTCCCCAGTCTGTGGACTGATACCAAGGGATAATTCATGAGTTGGCATTTATTATGTGGTGGAGCTACCGGAGCTGGGCATGGTCTAAACCGAGAGTGATCCCAGGAGATAATATAACAAGGGCTGTCCATTTGAGGACCAGACCCTCCTACTGTATCATGCTTTATTTCCTCTCTTGGATTGCAAGCTTGTGACTGATGGACAGTCTGAGACGTTCCTTTCCCACACCACCTGGAGAAACATGGCCCCCAGACCCCAGTGTGATGCATCTGTCTGTAAAACAAAATAAAGATTCTAAATTCTTAACTGCATCTCATTTATTATTACACTGATATTTATTGTAAATAAGCCACTGTTGCACTCCTGGGTAGAATGCTACCTGTATTTCATTGGCTCTGAACATAAAGCAAGCACAATGACAATAAACTCAGACAGAATTAAAATGGCCCTGATCAGAGACTCTGGGTCCACTATACTGGGTTTGGTTCATACGCCTGGTTCAGGAAGTGGTAGCTCAGTGGTTAGAGTTGTTGACTGTTGATCAGATAATTATAGGTTTAATTCCTGGCACCATCAAGCTGCTGCCATTGGGCCCCTGAGCAAGGCCCTCAACCCTCAACTGTTCAGCTAATAAATAACATGTTAAATTGCCAGTTATTACTTTAAATAACAATATAATCTCCATAGGCAGTGTGTAACAGCGGAATCTGTCCATGAGTTGCTGAAACCCAAAGCCATACATTTGTAAATTGGTCAGATTCTTAAATCCATCATAGTGTGTTATAGACCCCCTCTCATCATAGTGTGTTATAGACCCCCTCTCATCACAGTGTGTTATAGACCCCCTCTCATCATAGTGTGTTATAGACCCCCTCTCATCATAGTGTGTTATAGACCCCCTCTTATCATAGTGTGTTATAGACCCCCTCTCATCATAGTGTGTTATAGACCCCCTCTCATCACAGTGTGTTATAGACCCCCTCTCACATAGTGTGTTATAGATCCCCTCTCATCATAGTGTGTTATAGACCCCCTCTCATCATAGTGTGTTATAGACCCCCTCTCATCATAGTGTGTTATAGACCCCCTCTCATCATAGTGTGTTATAGACCCCCTCTCATCATAGTGTGTTATAGACCCCCTCTTATCATAGTGTTATAGACCCTCTTGCATGCGAAAAAAGACAATGGTCAAGAGTAAGAGAAGGGATAAAGGGTAAGAGATTCTAGCCTGCTCAAATCTTCGGTACTGCCAGGAGACCCAATCTTGCTGAGCATGACAAGATACATGGTGGCTGGGCAGCTGCTGGTACCTGTGGAACAGGTTTGGGAGCAACAAGGATTCAGTGTATCCGACAAACAGTCAGACAGACAACTAGATTAATGTCAGGGATCACCATAGCCAATCCAGGAGGGTCAGTGTCCTGGAGTGTTTAGCTGCAACTCTACACAAACACACTTGAATTTTCTAATCAAGGCTTTGCTATGTATACTTGAAACTTACGAGTAGGTGTTTTAAGGCAAAGTGGAGCAAAACTTTGCAGGACACCAACTCTCCAGGACCACCATGTCCGGTGACGTCTGCAGTACGTGATGAGATCCTAATTTAGACTGATCAATTTTATGACTGTTTTGAAGGTTTCAGCAGAAATTCTTTGCTTTTTTGCAGGGATGAAACAAAGTTCTGGTGTTTTTCAGCAAACAGTTTAGTAAGTGTGAGTTTAGTGAGTATGAGTTTAGTCAGTGTGAGTTTAGTAAGTGTGAGTTTAGTGAGTGGGAGTTTAGTGAGTTTAGTGGGGAGTTTAGTGATTGTGAGTTTAGTGAGTGTGAGATTAGTGAGTGTGAGTTTAGTGATTGTGAGTTTAGTGAGTTTGAGTGAGTTAGATTTTGAGGGATTTTAGTGATTGTGAGTTTAGTGAGTGAGTTTAGTGATTGTGAGTTTAGTGAGTGTGAGATTAGTGAGTGTGAGTTTAGTGAGTGTGAGATTAGCGATTGTGTGTTAGTGAGAGAGTGAGTTGTTAGTGAGTGAGTTTAGTGATTGTGAGTTTAGTGAGTTGTGAGTTTAGTGAGTGTGAGTTTAGTGAGTGTGAGTTTAGTAATTGTGAGTTTAGTGAGTGTGAGTTTAGTGAGTGTGAGTTTAGTGATTGTGAGTTTAGTGAGTGTGAGATTAGTGATTGTGAGTTTAGTGAGTGTGAGTTTAGTGAGTGTGAGTTTAGTGATTGTGAGCTTAGTGATTGTGAATTTAGTGAGTGTGAGTTTAGTGATTATGAGCTTAGTGATTGTGAGTTTAGTGAGTCTGAGATACTGATTGTGAGCTTAGTGATTGTGAGTTTAGCGAGTCTGAGTTTAGTGATTGTGAGTTTAGTGATTGTGAGTTTAGTAAGTGTGAGTTTAGAAAATGTGAGTTTAGTGAGTGTAAGTTTAGTGATTGAGTGTAGTGATTGTGAGTTTAGTGATTGTGAGTTTAGTGATTGTGAGTTTAGTGATTGTGAGTTTAGTGAGTGTGAGTTTAGTGATTGTGAGTTTAGTGAGTAGTGAGTGTGAGTTTGAGTGAGTGATTTGTGAGAGTTTAGTGATTGTGAGTTTTAGTGATTGTGAGTTAGTTGATTGTGAGTTTAGTGAGTTTAGTTGAGTTTGTGAGTTTAGTGAGTGTGAGTTTATGTGAGGATTGTGAGTTTAGTGAGTGTGAGTTTAGTGTGAGTTGTGAGTGTGAGTTAAGTGAGTGTGAGTTTAGTGAGTGTGAGTTTAGTGATTGTGAGTTTAGTGAGTGTGAGTTTAGTGATTGTGAGTTTAGTTAGTCTGAGATCGTGATTGTGAGTATAGTGAGTGTGAGTTTAGTGATTGTGAGTTTAGTGAGTGTGAGTTTAGTGACTGTGAGTTTAGTGATTGTGAGTTTAGTGATTGTGAGTTTAGTGAGTGTGAGTTTAGTGAGTGTGAGTTAAGTGAGTGTGAACTTTAGTGATTGTGAGTTTAGTGAGTGTGAACTTTAGTGATTGTGAGTTTAGTGAGTGTGAGTTTAGTGATTGTGAGTTTGAGTGAGTGTGAGTTTTAGTGATTGTGAGTTTAGTGTGAGTGATTGTGAGTTTTAGTGAGTGTGAGTTTAGTGATTGTTTGAGTGATTGTTGTTTAGTGATTGTGAGTTTAGTGATTGGTGAGTTTAGTTAGTGTGAGTTTAGTGAGTGTGAGTGTGTGTTTTAGTGATTGTGAGTTTAGTTATTGTGAGTATAGTAAGAGTGAGTTTAGTTAGTGTGATTTTAGTGAGTGTGAGTTTAGTGAGAGTGAGTTTAGCGATTGTGAGTTTAGCGATTGTGAGTTTAGTGATTGTGAGTTTAGTGAGTGTGAGTTTAGTGATTATGAGAGTTTAGTAAGTGTGAGTTTAGTGAGTGCGAGTTTAGTGTTTATTGTGAGTTTAGTGAGTGTGAGTTTTAGTGTGAGGTGTGCGTTTATTGAGTGTGAGTTAAGTGATTGTGAGTTTAGTGAGTGAAGTTAGTATAGTGAGTGTGAGTTAAGTGAGTGTGAACTTTAGTGATTGTGAGTTTAGTGAGTTGTGAGTGAACTTTAGTGATTGTGAGTTTTAGTGATTGTGAGTTTAGTGAGTGTGAGTTTAGCGATTGTGAGTTTAGCGATTGTGAGTTAGTGAGTGAGTTTAGTGAGTTTAGTGATTATGAGTTTAGTAAGTGTGAGTTTAGTGAGTGCGAGTTTAGTGATTGTGAGAGTTTAGTGAGTGTGAGTTTAGTGTGTGCGTTTAGTGAGTGTGAGTTAAGTGATTGTGAGTTTAGTGGAGTGTGAGTTTAGTGAGTGTGTGAGTATATAGTGAGTGTGAGTTAAGTGATTGTGTTTAGTGATGTGAGTTTAGTGATTGTGAGTTTAGTGAGTGTAAGTATAGTGAGTGTGAGTTTAGTGATTGTGAGTTTAGTGATTGTGAGTGTGAGTTTAGTGAGTGTGAGCTTAGTGAGTGTGAGTTTAGTGAGTGTGAGTTTAGTGATTGTGAGTTTAGTGATTGTGAGTTTAGTGATTGTGAGTTTAGTGAATGTGAGTTTAGTGAGTGTGAGCTTAGTGAGTGTGAGTTTAGTGAGTGTGTGAGCTTAGTGATTGTGAGTTTAGTGAGTGTGAATTTTTGGGATTTAGTGAGTGTGATTTTAGTGATTGTGTGGTTTAGTGAGTGTGAGGTTTAGTGATTGTGTGAGTTTAGTGAGTGTGAGTTTAGTGATTGTGAGTTTAGTGAGTGTGAGTGTTAGTTTAGTGTGAGTTGTGAGTGTGTGAGTTTAGTGATTGTGAGTTTAGTGAAGGTGAGTGTGCGTTAGTTAGTGTGTGATTTTAGTGAGTGTGAGTTTAGTGATTGTAAGTTTAGTGATTGTGAGTTAGTTTAGTTAGTGTGATTTTAGCGGAGTGTGAGTTTAGTGATTGTGAGTTTAGTGAGTCTGAGATACTGATTGTGAGATTAGTGAGTGTGAGTTTAGTGATTGTTGGTTTAGTGAGTTTGTGAGTTTAGTGAGTGTTGATGTGAGTTAGTGTGGATTTTAGTGAGTGTGAGTTTAGTAGTGAGTTTAGTGTGGTTTAGTGATTGTGAGTTTAGTGATTGTGAGTTTAGTGAGTGTGAGTGTGAGTTGTGAGTTTATGAATGTGAGTTTAGTGAGTGTGAGCTTAGTGAGTGTGAGTTTAATGAGTATGAGCTTAGTGAGTGTGAGTTTAGTGATTTATGAGTTTAGTGAATGTGAGTTTAGTTAGTGTGAGCTTAGTGATTGTGAGTTTAGTGAGTTTGAGTTTAGTGAATGTGAGTTTAGTGAGTGTGAATTTAGTGATTGTGAGTTTAGTGATTTTGAGTGATTGAGTGATGTGAGTTTAGTGAATGTGAGTTTAGAAATTGTGAGCTTAGTGATTGTGAGTTTAGTGAGTCTGAGTTTAGTAATTGTGAGTTTATTGAGTGTGAGTTTAGTGATTGTGAGTTTAGTGAGTGTGAGTTTAGTGACTGTGTGAGTTTAGGTGATTGTGAGTTTAGTGATTGTGCGTTTAGTGATTGGGAATTTAGTGCGTTGTGAGTTTAGTTAGTGTGATTTTACTGATTGTGAGTTTAATAAGTGTGAGTTTAGTGAGTGTGAGTTTGAGTGAGTTGTGAGTTTAGTGAGTTGTGAGTTGTGAGTTAGTGTTTAGTGATTGTGAGTTTAGTGATTGTGAGTTTAGTGATTTGTGAGTTTAGTTAGTGTGAGTTTAGTGAGTGTGTGTTTAGTGATTGTGAGTTTAGTTATTGTGAGTATAGTAAGAGTGAGTTTAGTTAGTGTGATTTTAGTGAGTGTGAGTTTTAGTGAGAGTGAGTTTTAGCGATTTGTGAGTTAGCGATGTTGAGTTGAGTGATTGTGAGTTTAGTGAGTGTGAGTTTAGTGATTGTGAGTTTAGTGAGTGTGAGTTTAGTGAGTGTGAGTTTAGTGATTGTGAGTTTAGTGAGTGTGAGTTTAGTGAGTGTGAGTTAGTTGAGTGTATTGGAGTGAGTTAAGTGATTGTGAGTTTAGTGAGTGTAAGTATAGTGAGTGTGAGTTAAGTGAGTGTGTGAACTTTAGTGTGATTGTGAGTTTTAGTGAGTGTGGAACTGAGTTAGTGAGTTTGTGAGTTTAGTGAGTTGTGTGAGTTAGTGATTGTGAGTTTAGTGATTGTGAGTTTAGTGATTGTGAGTTTAGTGAGTGTGAGTTTAGTGATTGTGAGTTTAGTGAGTGTGAGTTTAGTGAGTGTGAGTTTAGTGAGTGTGAGTTTAGTGAGTGTGAGTTTAGTGAGTGTGAGTTTAGTAAGTTTCTGAGAACCTGTCTGAGAACCAGCTAATGTCTTTGTCTCTGAGATGTTAATGCAATAACAATTTGGTGTTGGAGGATCAGCGTCGTTGATCAGTCAGTCATGTGATCGAGTTAATAAAATTCTTTCCATAAAATTCCTTCTATAAATTCATCTGTGTTTATTCAATAAACTTCCTTTAATAAATCTCGTCTCTGTTTATTATTGTAGTCATTTAATCCCCAATAAGAGAATAAACATGAAACTCTTTCTGTATTTATGAATCCTGTCTTAAGCTGTTAATGTGTGTAAACATTCCAGTTTTATTATATTAAAGTCAATTAAAGCTCCATTTCTTTTGATTGACATTAACTTGACTGCCAATCCTAATATTTCATAAGCCTATAAAATAAATCAGTTCAGTTTTATTGTTTATATTTCTTCACCTCATCATTTCTCCATCCTCGACTTCCTCAAGCAACAACACTACACTGAAAAAGAAGAAACCTGGGAATCAGAACGTGGGATTCTTTTTCTTCTCCTCTCCCAGAATTGAGCGATTGATTACTGGGTGTTGATTTACAAAGAACAAAGAGGTTTTTATCTGTCAAATATTTGTCTGATAATTGAACTTCTTTATAAAAGTGTTCTTTAGAAACACCCCTGCATGCGCCATTAAATGTTATTTTAGTTACTAAAGAATCGACGGCCTGTAATTATGGGTGTGATCAGAAATCCTTTTAAGTTGAATAAAACACGTAGAAGCATTAAGTGGGTGTAGGAATTTCACTGCCATCCAAACACACCTTCATCGGGGTAATAACACACCTCAGCGAGCAGTTACGTGCCTTTAACCAAAACCTTCAACACAACAGCATCAGTCTGATATTTAATCTGCGAAGGAAACCTGAGGCTATTGGACTGAAGCCAACTGCCTATATGATTTATTAAACTATTGTATATTAATAGACAGAACGACAGATAGATAAACAGACGACAGATGGATAGATAGACAGACAGACAGATGGAGGAGTATATGTGGTTGTGGGTCAGAGCACAGGGTTCACTATGATAAGGTTTCCCTGGATTAGCGAGTGGGTTAAGGTGCTTGCTCAGGGGCTCAAAAGTGGCATTGGAGGAGTTTAAACCCCTGATCCAATAAATACTCCAAATCTGGAGACTGTTACTGCTGCTCTGGAAATTATTCTGATTTGTTGTTGCGGTTCCTTTAATCTTGCCTCTTTGCCTCCTGTAAGTCAAACCACAAACTGATCTGCTGCTCCAGATAAATGTTGATGCAGAGGAAGTGAGAGCGACAGGTCGGAACCTGGACAGCGATCAGGGGAATCTGTTACTGCCACACGAGCGGGTCGCAACCATGCGCCCTCCTGTATCACTGCTTTACAAATAAAACTGAATGAAACTCATAAAAACACCAAAAACAAACATGATCTGATTGTAAAAATGTTACTGAGTGATTTAGATTTCATGGGAATTACAAAAGTATGAGATTTTCATAAGATCCATTTTTTAATTTTATGAATATATTTTTTAAGAATATTCATTTTATTTCACTATGTTTATGTAAATTAATTTATTATATATAGTTTTAATTTTAATAGTCTGGAAAAAAAACTTTCATAAAGTTAGATGAACAAAATGTTGATTTATTAATTGATTAATTGTACAGACATCATGTATAACATCAAAAGTCATTAAGTGAAAAAAAAGTGTAAAATCAAGTTGAGTCGTTGTGTTGTGAGACCGTGTGTTCTGACATCTCTCATTATTAATATTCAGTAAAGACAAACTGAGACTGTGTGGCGACCATTACAGCTGTGTGGGACCATTACAGATGTGTGGGATTATTACAGCTGTGTGGGACCATTACAGATGTGTGGGATTATTGGGATCATACAGCTGTGTGGGACCATTACAGATGTGTGGGATTATTACAGATCTAGAGAACAAATGTGAGGGAGTTTCTCTCTGCGTCTGATTGAGGAATTGCCCTGCAGCTTTTCTGTTTTTCGGGAGCTGCTTCCCATTCTTTTGCTCCTTCCCTTTCATCCTGGATGCTGCTCTCAATCAGGTCCTGTAGGTGAATGAAAGAGGGTCTGTCTTCCCCACTGAAGGCCCAGCATTGCATCATCATGCTGTACACCTGAAGACAGGAGAGAAGGAGGTTATATTCTAAGGTGAGGTATTGATCCGAGGCAGACTCGTTCCTCAGAAGGGCTGAGATGTTTGCTGATCTTCATCCTGAGTTTCCTGGAGCTCAAACACGACACCGGAGACTCGTTTTAAACAGGTTAGTTTGGGTGTTAAATGGGGAGATGGAGTAAAATACACACCCTGAGGTTTATTATAGTTATATCATTATTATATTATAAAAGTTTTATCTTCTCCCTTAGTGATGCTGATGATGGAATGAAGTGTGGTTTTACTTTTGGTGGACACATGACAGGTGCTGGCAGCCTCCAGTTTTCCCTCAGAATGTTGAGGAGATAAACAGCCATCATGGAGCCTTGAACATCGCCTCCTATCCGCTGTAGTGAGAGCTGCAAAACCCCCCAGACAATTACAGACAATTTAGTTTAGACAGATAAAGCAAAAATATGTCATCCTGAAAACTATAAGCCCCTCCCCCTGTCATCCTGAAAACTATAAGCCCCTCCCCCGTCATCCTGAAAACTATAAGCCCCTCCCCCGTCATCCTGAAAACTATAAGCCCCTCCCCCTGGCATCCTGAAAAACTATAAGCCCCTCCCCTGGTCATCCTGAAACACTATAAGCCCATCCCCCCATCCTGAAAACTATAAGCCCCTCCCCCTGGCATCCTGAAAAAACTATAAGGCCCCTCCCTGGTCTCCTGAAAACTATCCAGCCCTCCCCACGGGTCATCCTGAAAAACTATCAGCCCCTCCCCCCGTCATCCTAAAAACTATAAGCCCCTCCCCCGGTCATTCCTGAAAACTATAAGCCCCTCCCCCGTCATCCTGAAAACTATAAGCCCCTCCCCCTGTCATCCTGAAAACTATAAGCCCCTCCCCCTGTCATCCTGAAAACTATGGGCCCCGAAGCCATCCTGAAAACTATAATCCCCCCGTGCCATCCTAAAAACTATAGGCCCCTCCCCCTGTCATC